>RJWJ010014844.1:0-37260 GCA_004363605.1 Indri indri | reverse complement strand
GTTCCCCAAATGTTGGGTATTCAAAATAGGATCACTGCCCACCAAATAGGCTTATGTTCCTACAACTACAGCCCTGACTTGGTTCTTTCCAAGACGTGAACTACTTCACAGACCATACTCCCCTTTGATCACCTCTTGAACACTTTTCCCTGTGGAAATGTTCTCTCAGGAGACCCGTTGCCCTGCCCAGCCTCAGGGCCTTGATCTCAGCCACTCTGGCAGCTTCAGGAACTTCACATTTCAGAAACTGAGACTGGTCCTAATCTCTTTGCTCCCTAGAAGCTTCTGGGCTCCTAATGCACATTTTATCACCCCCAGCCCAACACATTTGAAGCCCATATGGATAGTTTCTCTCTCACACACAAGCAGAAATAATTAAGCTTTATTTTACCAGACACCTCCCAATCTTCTCGGGAATTGCTAGGTGAGATGCTAAGAATGTATTTACAGATTTTGCTACCTACTCCTATTACTGCTTTCAGAAGTGTATCCATTTATTAATAGTTACTTGCTATAAACAGGGTACAGTAAGTCCTCACTGAAGTCATTAGAGCCTTGGAAACCGCGACTTTTAAGCGAAAGGACTTATAAGAAACCAATTTTGCCACAGGCTAATTGATAAAAACAAGAGTTAAGTTCCTACAGCATATTTCTTGTCACAAAAACATCACCAAACTTCTAACTAAAGATCAAAACGCTTCTCATATCAAACATTGAAATAAATGTGTGCTATACACACATTTAAGAAAGGAGAATAAAAACAAGTAAGATAATGATTTACTCACGTATTCCATCCAATTCAGGGTCGCAGTGGCCGGAGCCTGTCCCGGCAGCCGAGGGCGCACGGCGGGAGCCAGCCCCGGCCAGGACGCCAGCCCATGGCACGCTCACGCACGCTCACGCACACGCACGCTCACACACGCTCGCTCACACACACTTGCTCACACACGCTCACGCGCACTCACGCACGCTCACACACGCTCACACGCTCACACACAGTCACGCACACTCACGCACTCTCGCTCACACTGCGGCCACGGAGACGCGCCGGTTCACCGAGTGTGCACGTCTCTGGGATGTGGCAGAAGCCAGAGTACCTGGAGAAAACGCACGCAGACGTGGAGAGAGGGTGCAGACGCCGCGCAGACAATGGCCCCAGCTGGGAATTAATGTTTTTTTCAAAGCTAAAATGAAACAGCATTGAATGAAGTGATGTTATTTGAGGACCTACTGTAATTGTCTTGCCACAGAAATAGTTGTTTCGTGTGTGGTTCTTTCTGTAAGTGTAATATGGCATCTGAAGCTTTGAGTTTGACTACTAGCCAGGGTAAACTTCTCCTGTGTTTGACATTTCTTTTTCATTTTGAGTGAATTGTCCATTCATATTTGATTCACTGAAGGTTCTGAGCCACAAGCCGCAAAAACCAACTCTGGCTGATTTAGCAGGAAAGGAACTTATTCAGGCTTTCGGCATCTCCAGGAGGGCCAGAGCACCAGGCTCAGGGCTTAGATAGCTGGGAACAAAGTCCGAAGTCCTGCTGCAGGGCGGGCTCCTCGCACTTGCCAGTGGACTCAGACACCGCCGAGTGCCCACCACAACAACGTGCTGTGCGCAGACCCCGCTGCGCAAACTGCTGCCGTTGCCAACAACATGGCAGGACAGATTCTGCGCATTGTCGGCCGCTATAGAGTCACACAGGTGTTTGCAGTTGCCAGCTACGGGCCATGGACCTGTGCCCTTGCTGCGAGGCAGGCTGGGAAAAGACATCCTCATCTGAAGAAGGAAGGTTCTGCATCATGAGGTGACAGATTCTGCAAACACAGGAAAGGAGTTGAAAAAAAGTAGGTACTTGTATGAGTTTCCCTTTGCTGCTATACGAAGATACCACACACTTAGTGGTTTAAAGCAACACAAATTTATTATCTTACAGTTCTTCCGTAAGTTAGAATGTCTGACACAAGTCTCAGTTAAAATAAAGGTGCCAGCAGGGCTCTCTGTTCATTTCAGGCTGCTCTAGGGGAAATCCCATTTCCTTCACGTTTCCGGGGTCTAGAAGCTGCACACATTCCTTGGTGTGTGGTCTCTTTCTCCGTCTTCAAAGCCAACAAGTGATCCAGTCCTCACATGTCACATCACTCAGAACTCGGCCTCCTTCCACTTCTGAGGACCCTTGTGATTATATTGGGCCCACCTGACAGTGCAGGCTGCTCCCCCATTTTAAGTTCAGTTGATTGGCAAACTTAATCCCACCTGCAGCCTTCAATCCCCTTTGCCACATAATGTAACATATTCGCAGTTTCTGGGGATTAGGGCGTGGACATCTTTTGGAGACCATTATTCTGCCTGTCACAATTGCCAAGTTGCCACAAAAAAAGGGTATAGCTATCCATTGCAACATCTTTATTTATTTATTGGAGTCATTATGGTTTGGTTATAAATTGAAATGCCTTCTCTAGATGTTTACCCTTTATCAGCTACATAGAATGAAAATGATTCCCCCAGTCTGCTGTTTTGTTTTTGTATGAAATTTTAAAATGTTTCAATATTAAGATCCATTCATTTCCTTGTGGTTTTATTACTTGAGAGCTGAGAAAATGAATCTTCTTTCATAGATCCAATAACCCATTTATTTTGTGCTTTTTTACATGATGTTTAAATTTAAATAAATTCTCATGAAATTTATTTTGATGTCTTTTATAAGAGGTACCTCTAACTTAATTATTTTTCCTGATCTCTAGCTAGTTATCCTAATACTATTTAGTAAACAATCTCCGCTTGTCCTCTTTTCCTATATTAATGTTAATATCTGATTTTTACTGAGCATCTAATATTTACTAAACACCAGGATTGGTAAAGTTAACATTATTTTATTTTTGTGTCTTAACGAAAACACAGGGTGAACCCAGGTCCACCTCTGCTGTGTTCATCACTGAATCCCCTGTACCTAGTGCAGTTTGTAAGCCTAATGATATATAGCAGGCACTCAATAAGCATGTGTTGAATGATTAAGTAATTAATAATAACTTTATATTTGAATCAGTCCTTGTTGATTTCACCCATTCACTCATCCTCTTTTCCGTATTTGGGGGCCTATTTCTAGTTTCTTAACTTTGTTCTATTGTATATATTTTTTTCCCACTAGGACCACACATTTTATTTATTGCCATTCTTTAATTCCAAGGGTTTTAGCTGTTGTTTTTAAACGTTTTGTTTACATAGTATTTGATCAGGTATACATATCTGTGTTTGGATGTAAGTGCCGGTGGCAGATGGGCTGGTCCTGGGGGAGGTAGGGCATGTGCTTGGTGGGGTTTGTAAACTGGGGTGGACAGAGCTTTTGATCCAGAAGATTGCGATGGTCACTACTGTAAAAGAAAGAGTCTAGTAAAAAGTCCACTGAGTGACACAGCTCTTGATAGCTTCCTTCCTATTGACGATTCAAAATTGAATTCATTTGGACTTTGCTTGTCTTTGGCCTTTACCGTGCAAGCAGGGCAAACATTTAAACTTTCATTCCTCCCTGAAAATTTGTAACAGAAGAGGGGGTTTATGTTTCTATCTGGGGCCTCTTTATAATGTTCGCATTTTATTTTTGGAGTATTTTATTATCATGTGCTCTCATGTCCTGAACCAACTGAAAAACAAGACAAAAGGTACACGGCTGAAGGCCAAAATATCAGCTTTATTATTGGTCAAGGATGGGATGCAGGAGGTAGCTTCGTGTTAGGGGAAATGGGTTTTGTAACTGAATCTGAGCATACTGGAGACAGTTACAGAAGGTGCTGGACCATCTCAGGCCTTCTCCGATGAGGGCAGGATATTTGTTATTAAGCCTACGGCTTGGCTGAGAGCAGAGAGCCTGAACTCCATACAGGCAAGCTGAGTTTCCAAGAGCAGAAAGGGGAGGGGCTGAGATGGGCTTCCACAGGGCAGACTGAATACATGGGACAGACAGCAGAAACCACCCTAATTTAGCTCCAGGAGTGGGTGGGTACATTCCCTCTTAATATTACCCAACTTTTTGTTCTGTTGACCTATCAGGTTTAACCACTATTATGTATTCTATAATTTAAAAGTACTTTAAATTCTTCAGCCTAGGTACTGTAATGTAAATATGCATGTTTGCTTTAATCGATACTCTGTGAGTATTCAATTTTCCTAATTCAAAAATATACACTCCAGGTTCATTAGGCCACTAAAAATGCTTGAGCTCTCTTTATCTCTGATTAGCAAGAGAGGCTCTGTTAATTAGCCAAATGGAAATCATCAGTCCAAATGAGCTGTAGCCAAGATGCGGGTTGGAAATTACAGGCAATCCCACTGTTACCTAAACAGGGTTTAAAATTTTTGTGACAGTGGATTATAACCCACTGAATAAAATAAAATTGCATGAGTTCATACCAATACAAATAAATGAATAAACAAATGGAGAAGAAAGGAAAGTTCTTTTTTACGCTGTAAAAGAAATTCAGCAATAAAATAGAAAGGAAATGATGAAATTAGAAAATCATCAATGTTTTCCAAAATCATGGGTGAGAGTTCCGTAATAAACAGTGTATTTACATAGTCTCATACCATGTTCCTGGGTATTGCTTACTACTTACAAAAGGAGAAAGCAGTAAATTTATAGTGAAACATATTGGAGTACCTTACCTTAACCAAACCATCAAAATTAGCATCACCAATATAGGGCAAAGCAATTTCATATGTCTTCTGATATGATGCTCTGAGAAAGACACATCATCATTTCTGTGGTATTCCTGCCAAAAATACACAGCCTTAATCTAATCATGAGGAAATACCAGATAAGGCCAAATGAGGAACACTTTCCAAACTAACTGGTCTTTATTCTTCAAAAATGTCAAGATCAAGAATGGCAAAAATTGGTGGGGCACAGTGGCTCACATCTGTAATCGCAGCATTTGGGAGGCCAAGGCAGGAGGATCACTTGAGGCCAGGAGTTTGAGACCAGCCTGGGCAACATAACGAGAACCCCATTTTTATAAAAGAAATTAAAAAGAAAGGCAAAAAGTGATTGAGGAACTGTTCTAGCTTAAAGGAGCCAAAATGTCTTTTTTTTTCTTTTTCTTGCTACTGAACATCCTATAATGCAAAGAGTCTTGATAACTAAATGCAATGTGTGATTCCAGAAGGATCCTGGACCAAGAAAAAGAACTAGCCACAAAGCACATCACTGGGACAATAACAAAATTTGAATATGGACTGTAAATTAGATAATAGGTTTGTATAGATGTTAAATTTCCTGATTTCAATATAATACTTCTCTTATGCAAGGGAATGTCCTTGTTCTTAGAAAAAGACTCTGAAATATTTAGTGGCAAAAGGGCATGATATCTCCAATGTACTCTCAAATGATCAGGAAAAGGCATGCATGGAGAGAATGATAAACCAAATAGGAAAAAATGCAAATAATTGTTAAATCTGGATGAAGGATATACAGGAGTTCCTTGTACTATTCTAAAGTTTAAAATTACATCGAAATTAAAAGTTACCAAAACAACCCTGTGCAATAAAAGAAACAAAATTAATATTGACAATTTTATTAAGCCTCTCAGTAGTCTACTCCCCTTGGGATGGTTCTCCAGGTTCGACTGATTCCAAAACTGCCCTGTGTTCAGCCAGTGGCTTGGGTGAGTCTTCTGCCTGATTCTGACTATCTCCTGCCCCCAGAACACTGTCACATTGGCATCTAGTCAACCTTCTATGTACAGAACAGAGCTGGGACTTCAGCAAGTTCCCAGAATGGGTTGTGGAACTGTCTTGTGCCTTCTTGCTTATACACATTTATATGAGTGGCAGAATTCAATCTAGGACTTACTTTATTACCTGGTGGGGGTGAAGTTACAATGGAAGCCATAGACACTTATGAAAGAAGTCTGTTGTGAATAACCAAATTGTCTTAGGTGAGTTTGCGGCAACTGCTAAGCTCTGGTCAACCAGGGGTGTGGCTATCCTGGGAGAAGAGACCCTTCAAGAGGGGCCCGCTCCCATCTCTGTGGATGAGCCACTGTCTCTCTGGGTCCCTGCAGACTGCTGCTGGCCAGACGGGTGGATTTATCACAGCGCTGCAGCCTCATGACTCTCACTTGCTCAGGCTCCCTCCAAGGCCCTACACCTAATTTTGCATTCATCGTTTTATGTTCTTTTCCCCTTAAACCGCTCCCTCCTTGCAAATTGTATAAGCTTCGGGCCCCACGAAATCGGCTGGGTAATTTGAGTTTGTCCCCAGAAGGTTCTGAAATGGGTTAGGACAGCACATTAAGCTCTGAGGTCACTGTTACACAGGCTGAAAATTCACTTCCTCTCCTGTTTCTGATCCCCGTTTAGGTCTCGTCACAATGGCCATCACCAGAGGTTCTGCAATAAGAGCAAGTAATAACATGAAGATACTCCAAAAATAAAAGTAAACATTTTAAAGAGGCCTCAGATGTGACTGTAAACCCCACTTCTGTTATAAATTCTCAGGGAGAAATGAAAGTTTAAACAATAGAACTACATCGCATGTTAAAGTCCAAAGACAGCAAGGTCCAAAGGAATTAAAATTTGAAATCAAATTACACTGCCCTTGTGAGTTAAAGTTTAAATAAATGAAAATCTAAAATTGATAAAATCCATCTCCCTGCTCCCACACCCAATTCCTAGCAGCTGGGCGGTCTCAAAGCCTGAGTAGAGTGGAGGCCCTCTTAGCAGCTGTGGCTGGGGCCATCTCTTCCAGGAATGGAGTGGTTCCTTAAGGCACAGCCTTGGTTGTCACCAAATTTAGAAAATGAGTGAACCTCCAGCCCTGAATCAATTTTCTCAGGGGGAAAAAAATAATGTTTTTAGTTTTGCCAAAAACCAGAGCGGAGACTCAACATTATCTAAGAAAAGGAAGGTGGAAGAGAAAAATCCCTTCTTCCTCTCTGGCAGACCACAGGTCTGAATGAATATTCTGAAGGACAGGAGGTCCTGCGAGCAGCAGAAAGAAACAGGTACGGGTCTAAGACATCGAATGGTGCATGCCTTCAGACAGCACATGTACTGTGTGTCTAATGGGGCCATGCACTATGCCACCCTCTGGGGGTGCAATGGTGACAAAGCAAGAGAGGCCCTTCCCTAGCGTGGATGGGGTCCACGCATCCCCAGATGCAGGGTAGCCAGGGCTTGCTCCTAGTTTAGGGGAAGATCAGAGTAACCAAGACAGACTATTGGTTTGAACTTCTTGCTTCTCCTAAGGTAACAGGGAATGATGGTTCATCCTGATTTTATAGCAGAGGAAGCCACAAAGAGAGTAGCCATCTGGGGGGAGGCGGGAGCCACTGGGTTAGAAAGCAAAAATAAAGAAGAAAAGCAATTGCACACCTGTTTCCTCTGGCCTTGCAGAGACCAAGCTGTGTCAGCGTGAGTGGGCTTCTCCTTGGAGAGGTGTGCCGCGGTGCACCCCCATGCCAATTTTCAAACGGAGAGATTGCCCACTTTACTACTTTACTGTTATTAAAAAATAGCTTTTTTCATAGACAACTGTTATGTACCCATAATAATTAAAAATAAAAAAATTTTTAAAAACCAACTTTTTTCTGTCATCTCCCCTGCCGGCTTCTCAGAGCCCACATCATTTCTCTTGACTCCTGCCCAGCTGTATTGCTTTGAAATTCCTGGCATTTAACTAGCTTTGCTCAGTGGAAATACTCCTGCCTACAAATGCGTGTTTACCACTTGAACATTCAACCTCTGCAAAATTACTACTCCATCCTGACTCTTTGCTCATCTGCCTTGACTCAGAAACAAAAGTTTCGTGCAAGTATAGCTGTTCGCATGTTAGGGTCCCTTCTCCTCATCTTTGTCAGAAGGATGAGATTTATGTGAGTTACGTAACTTCTCAACCAGTCCTTTAACAGCTGGAAGACAGGAAGTTGCAGCGAGTAACAGAAGGAAAATCTGACTTTTAGATGCTGGAGCATACACGGAGTGCAGCGAATAAATTATAACAGTCCTTTATTTTACCCTTAAGACATGTATCAGTCCATACCGAGGCTTTCTATTTCCCTACCTTCTCTTCCAACTCCGAAGGGTCCTCTCAGTCTGTTTCATTTCTTGGCTAAGATGAAAGGAAAGCAGTATGAGTATGTCCATAGCAGCACCAGATGAGACGTCTCCATGGAGCCAATGTCTTTCTGAGTCTCTAAGGAATCTTTATCTGTACAAAGGTGATAAGGTAGAACCAATTAAATATAGAATGGGCTGAGACATCTGGGCAGGTAATTACAACCAGCCACTAATTAAATCCTTCTGCTTACTTCTTCAATTTCCTTTCCATTTTAGAATTCTCACTTTTTCTGACCTGTGATTGTCAAAACAGTGTGAGAGTTAACTGGGTGCACTCATATCTAAATCAAGAACTGTTATTGTACCTGCAGTTTATCAGCATAGGTTTTATTTCTAGTTTTGCAAGATTTCATGGTAACATCCCTCAAACATGGGCTATTGCCACAAAACTTTAGAACTGACGGAAAGTAAACATTCAAGCCAACCAGTTGATTGCCCATTGTGATACCATTAATGATATGTTCCCTGCCTGAATTAACAAAGTGTCAAGACAACTCGTATTCTTAGAAAACCTAAACAGGAAATCATTTTTCAGTATGATAGCAGAGCTACCAAAAGGACCAGATTTGAGGAATATATACAATCAATGGCATTCCTCTAAGTAAGGAATAATCAAACAAATATTAATGTAATAAAAAGAGACCCCAATCACAATAGAAATAAAACCCATAAAGTATCAACGAATACCTTTATTGTGAAATATATACGACCTGAGAGAAGAAAACCAACCAACCAAACAAACAAAAATGGTGGTGACGTACAAAAAGGCTTGACTCAATGGAAATAAGAACCATGCTCCTTTTTTTAAAGAAACAATTTCTACTCAAACTAATCTACAGATTTGACAAATTTCCAATTAAAAAATCATGTAATATTTTTGAAAGACAAAATTATTTACCTGAAATAGAGAATGAATAAACATCAAAGAAAGAGATGTCATCAAAGACAATGACCATGATGCTCATGGTGGGTACTAGTGCCACCATTTGTGAAAAGATATTCTCAAGCTGTCATAAAGACTGCACGTATCAGTGCAATTGATGCAAATCAATGGAATAGAACATAGCAGCTATTACAGAAATGGACATTACTGTGCATAAGAACCAAAAATATTACAAGGAAGGCCACATGATCAATGGTAGAAGGAAAGATTCTTCAATAAATGCTATTAAGTTTAGATAGCCTTAAAAGTATTCAAATCTTCTACTTGCACACAGAAATTAATTCTAAATCAATTAATGAAAATTTCAAAATAATAAAAATTTATCAATTTGGAAGAAAATAGGAAGGAATATTTATTAGACCTCTAAAATGCAATAAAATAAAACCAAATGCAGATGACAGAAGAAAAATATTTCCAATGTAAAGGACAGACCAGATCTAACACTTGCCAAAAAGAACTAAAAAATATTTTAAAAAACAAAAAAGAAACCAAAGCAAAATTGCTAAGATCTCCATATGGGCAAAGGATTTGTAAAAACACTCTTGGAAAGGAACCAAACCGGTCAACACACAAACAGAAAAATGTTCATCATTAATTGCAAAAGAAATGTAAAGGCAAAGTATAAATAGATTCAAATTTGGCCTACTACGTTAGTGAAGATTTTTTTTTAAATGTTAATCGATACTTGTATTAGTTCAATGAACCTGGAGTTTGCGGTTTCCTTTTGGAAAACATTTTGACAATATATGTTAGGATTTGAAGATGTTTCTACGCTTCGTAACAGAATTTCACTTTTGAGTATCCTATTTATGAAAAAATCCTTATGTACGAACAGATTTGTTGCATCATTACTTATAAAAGAATACAATGAAAACGTCAAAGTGTTCAGCTATAGAGAAATGGTTAAGTGAACCTTGGTTTATCCATTTAAGGAATTCCAGGTTGTATGTATTTGTGATTACAAAGCTTATGCATAAAAAAATAATAGTGGTGGTTGGATTAAATGGTGGGAGTCTCAATGGATTTTTTTCCTTGATTCAATAATTTTCAAATGTTGCTTTTAAATTTATGCAGACTTTTGCAGAAAATATAGGAAATGTAAATAAATAAAAAGAAAAAATATATGAAATCCTATATCCAGAGGCAATTACTATTAAGATTTCAGTTCATGTCTTCCTAAACTTACTTTATATTTTGAATGGTAGTATAGTCACATGGTTTAAAAACCAGAAAGTATAAAAAGTATATAGCGGAAAGTCTCCCTTTTGTGCTTATTCCCAAGTGCCAGTTTCCCACTCCTGTGCTTATATTTAAAAATTATTATGTGTGCATGCAAATACAAATACAGACTTTCCTCCTTTCAGTCCAAAAGGCAGCATACCACACAAATTGTTGTGAAAATTTTTTGTAACATACTAATATATCCAGGAGCCCTTTCTATATCAGTACTAAGAGAGCTTACTTTTTTTTTTTTTTAGTTACATAGTACTCCACTGCATGGCTACATGTAACCGGTCCACTGTTAATGTTCATTCTTTTCCTATAGGTGAATTTTTTCTCTGTAGTTTTCTGAACTTTCATAATTACCTTTAATAAATGTTCATTTTAATAAAAATAATTTGCACTTCATTAATAAATAAACTATTAATATTATTGATTAGGCTGTTAATACTATGTCAAATTCTGTTGCTGTTAATTTAAATCCAGAAATATTGAATTTCAAATTTCAGGGATTAAACATAAACACAGAGTCATAGAAATCCAAGAAGATCAATCACTGCAAAAATTTGCTACCATGAAGGCAACTCAAGATTCAGTGACACTATATTATGACAGTATTCTGTGGAACAATCTGTCAGCATCTTCAGAAATATGACTCACAATGCCCAGAGTGCCAACCAGCCAGGCTCCTTGACAGACATGTCGGTGGGGACAGGGCTGCACTGGGGTGACATATGTTTTTAAATAGATCAGAGGGCAAAGCACACTGCAGGTGTCAGGCATCCTTCTGACATTTGGGTTGGATATAAATTTAGAGCTGAATCTTCGTCAAAATGAAATGTGGACACTCACTAATGCCTTCCTAAGAGAAAGCCCAGGGTAAACAGCCAGTGTAATTAAGAAAGCCACTTATTACCATGTGTCTCAGCTCTCTATTGCTCTGTAAGAAGCCATCTCAGAGTGCAGTAGCTGCATGATTTATTACTTCTCATGATTCTGTGGGTTGACAGGGCTCCACCAGGGGAAGCCTCTGCTCCACTTTGGGTGCCACTTTGCACTCAGTTGGCAGCTTGGCTGGAGCTGGAATGTCCAAATGGCCTCTCCTCCTCTAGGACCGCCTTCCACTTAGTTTTCCACCCTTCAGTGGTCTAGCTCCAAGAAGGAGCATTTGAAGAGGATAAGTCTCCATGTGCAAGTGCTTATTAAGCCTCTGTTTGCACGACACGTGCTAATATCCCATTGGCCAAAGCAAGCCACGTGGCCAAGGCCAGAGTCAAGGTTGTCAATAGACAAGCGCATGCGTACCAGGAAGTGTGTTTCACTGGGGGCACTAAAGCAACAGCTTGCCACGCCATGGTTTTCTCGAATGTTTTACCTGAAAGAATGATAAAGTCACTACGAGGAAACAAGCAAAACACTGAAATAGTGCAGGAGGAGACCACACAGGTGAAGTTTCTCTGACTTTAAAAATCATCTTCCCCAAATCTCAGAAATGCAGGTGAGTAATGTTGATTACACAGGTGAAATGTGTAAACTGCAGCATAATTTTACAAAGTGTCAGTTTATCCAGCTAATGGGAAAAAAGCTTTGCTATATGGATGAGTCCATTTGACTCTCCCTGTCCAGGGTTCTTAGGAGAATCTCTGCTTGTGGCCCCAGATTCCTCTGGAGAGCTGCCATCAGGCCGATGGGGTCTGAGTGGGGCCACGTGGATGGCACAGTGCCAGCTGCTTTACCACCAAAGGGGCAGTCTCGCTGTTGGTGGCAGACCCGAATGAGGAATAATTCCATCAAAAGCAAAGCATTTAAATTCGAAAGACAACTCTGTGTAAAGAATGAATAATTAATTAGTTAAGGGATGGTAGCAAGAAAATTGGGATTTTGTAGATAAATTGAATTTTTTAGATGGAAAAACAAATCAACCAAATCAACAGACTTAACTGAATCTCTGCCAGCTGGGAGTAGGCATATTGGCTGCTAATATGGAAAATTATTTTGACAGTTTTGAAAAATTAACAACAGTTAAAAGGATGAATGTTGAAAGAACTGCTTGAACTGCTTAAATAATGAACAATATGAAGAAGAAAAGACAAAAAGAGGATAATAGTAAAAATAAAATACAAATAGATTGAACTTGCCCATTAAGGTCACGTAGTATGGAAAATGGTGCTTATTTTAATTCTCTTTTTTTCCTAATATTTTAAGAGTAAATGCTGAAATAGAAACATGGATTGGGATTTCAAATACAGGTAAAAATCTATTTAAAAGAAGAAATAGATCGGTATAAATGTGGCATTCTGGATAAGTTTGCTTTACGTAATTTTTCATTAAAGCAAAAACTATGAAGCTTCTAAATGGCAATTAGAGTTATTCATCAATCACATTATTTCATTGTATCAAACTGAAAAACAGAACAATTTGACATTTTAAGAAATGTGTCAAAGATATTCGAGTTATACATTTTAGCCCCCAAATATTTTTCCCCTTGTCTGGGATTGGCCAGTACTGAGAACCATGCCTCTTCCTAAAATGTGGTGGAAGAAATGTTTTGAAGAGTCTTTCTATCGTTTAGAGACGTGACCCTGGTGTGGTTTGGTGACGAGAGCTGCCATTTACGGAATGCAGAGTGAGTGCCAGGCACTGTGCTAATTTACATGCTTATCGTGTTAATTGCCATCTCCATTTTACAGATGAGGAAACAAAGATGGAGAGATAGATATTAAACAGCTGTTGAGACTCACATGTGTAGAAAATAGTGGAGATGGGCTTTGAACCAGGCACACTGATTGTAGCTCCAACTTGCCACTGATTTTGGAGCTGTATTAAAACAAGAGCTGGGATAAGTAAACCTGGGAGTAACTATAGCAACCAAAGAAAGGATCCCAAAGAACTGTTGACGTGCCCAGCTCAATATATAATCGGCTACCCCGATTTTCCTCTTTCTGCTCATCCCCACTTTTATTCTATTGCTACTATTACGAAGTGAGCAGAGCTATCCCAATAGTCTACCCCTTTACCTGGAGACTAGAAATATCGTTTATTTACAGTTTTTTTCATCCTGCAGATTTAGCAAAGAAAGAAATTCTGTATTTTCCTCTTAAACAGCATGGGTTGGTCTCTTGGTACGTGTTACCACGCTGTATTGTTAATACAAACACGGTCTTCTGTCGCCATCTTCAGGAAAAGATATGTATGTCTCCTCTGTCTTGTGCTGTCCATTTTTAGTATCTTCATGATTCAACCAAAGATCGTTATGCACAAAGAGATAAAAGCAGAATTAAAAAATGAATTTCTTAGCGCATTTTGCAGCAGCCCAGTATTTAAATAGGATCTCAAAACTATACTACAGTTTAGAGAAAGAGGAACACTGTATTGTAAAAAGTGGATTCTAACATTTTTAAGGAAATTTTGGGGTCTTCATCAAGCTCTAACATTATTGAAATATTTCTTCATAAAATATATCTATAAGCATGGTCCTTACTTTCTAAAGGTTTATGGTCAACGAGCGGAGGATAAAGTGCATCTTATTTCTGTGGTGTGGAAGCCCCTTTTGCCCACTGTGTTCTATAAAACATAGGATTTTGCTGATTGCATCCTTGGGGTATTATTTAATATACTCTAATATGATGACTAAAAAAAGTTTAAGTTTTAATATTTTTAACTTTAGGGTCTATCCTTATGGATGCATAGTTTTTATTCTTTTTGTCCTCAGGTGTGTCCTGAGAAAGGTACAGTTTTCCATGTCTTAAAATCAGTGTAGTTTTACTTTACATTTCTCTTATTTTGAGAATTCTTTTTATATGGTTAAGGGACATTTTAATTTTTTCCTGTGTGAACTGCCTGTTCATATTTTTTCAGTTATTGGTTTTGTTTTTATCAAAAGAATCTCTAATATGTTATGTGTATTTATCCTTTCTCTGTGATATTGATTACAAATATTTTCTCTGCTTTATCATTTTCCTTTTCATTTTCTTATGATATTCTCTGCCATGCAAAAGATTCTGAATATTTTGGTAACAGAGTATCAATTTTTGCCTATATTGCTTCTGGATTTTGAGACATAGTCAGGAATATTTTTCTCATATCCATGTTGTAGGTGAATTTACCCATGTTTTCTTTTAGTACTCGATGGTTTCATTTTTACATTTATTTATATTTCTGACCCATTTGAAATTGATCCAGGTGTCAAGTGTAAAGAATGAATCAAATTCTGTCTTCATAAAGTCTTCAGAAGGACTTTATGAAGATGACAGAGGGATCTGTTCAGGACAAACAAACCCACATTCTCTGGTGTGATCAAAGTCGGGGGTCTAGACAACAGTAGGGTTCTGCTCCCCCCACTTTCAGCTGGGTCTTACTGAAGAACCGGTGCTAACGCCTAGTCCCTGGGGCTACGAGAATAATTCATGCTCTGCTCTATGCAAGAGTAGCTTCCTCTTCCGGATCTGCTGATCACCCTCTCGTCCTACAGCCTGTGCCACTCGGTGTTGCGAGTGGGTTTTCTCTGTTACAGAGACTTTCTGGGGGAGTTCTTATTCTTTGCATTTGGAAATGCTGAATTCTCCTTTAGTATAGAATTTCGATTCCAATGTCAACTGATGTTTGCACAGGGCTTTGCTATGACCTCCCTGTCATACTCACTAACTTGAGTAGTGGTTTGACTTCTTTGCCTGGACCTTTAGAAATCTCTAACTTGAGTGCTTATACATCAGCTTCTCTTGGCAGGCTGTGTTCTCTCTGGAGGAAAAGAAACATTTTATTTTGCTACCTTTAGAGAGAAGAGTCACTTTCTCACAGTAATAATAATCATCATAGCTAAAAGGTATTGACTGCTTACTGTGTGCTAGGGGCCAGGCTTACCCCTCATACTTGTCAGGCCACGGCCACTAACGAAGGCCCACATTCCACAGGACTACACACTTCAAAGAGAGATACCAAGCAAACTATTAAAAATGTTCTCCTACCTTGTCAAATGTGCCTTCATAACAGCCTGGAAGGACAGATTCAAATGGGGAGTTCTTGGATTCCCTTGAGTTCCATGCCCGGAGGTGGCACTGCGAGAAGTGGCTTCTGCCTCCAGACTGCCCCTCTTCTCATCCCCTCCTGCTCTGTTCACACAACGAGGGACCTTACACACAGGTGTGCGGGTGCTCAGCCCACACATCCAAGCTCCAGGTGCATGCTCCCCACCCCACAAACAGCTGTCCCTTTAGGACGTCCTCTGGCCTGGAAGAACACACTCCAGCACAGCAGTCCAGAAGATAGCCCTGGACGTGGGCCCAGGCCATTTCAGTAGGAAATTCCAGGGTCTCAGGTACCAAGGCCAAAAGACTACTAAGTGGCAAAGTAAAGGTTACGATGTGGGCACTCTGTCTCCCGAACCTTATCTTCTGAACTGAAAGGATTTCCCTACCACAGTATTCCACGATTCTTTCTCTGTGGAGCATTACTAATCCCTCCCCATGTGAGTACTCAGGTATTATCTCTCCGAATGTACACGCACCCAATAAAGTTGTTGTTAGGGACTCTCTTTATTCTTGGTGGTCACCTGGGCCCCTTTTAGTAGAATTAAGGTATCTGTCATATACTTTCTAACTTTAGAATCCTGATTTTTAGGTGGAGATTATTACAATCTCCTCTTTAGTATAAGCTTGAACGATATTCTAGAATGTGCACCTGAAGGTAATACAAAATTATCATTAATAATTATTTTAGGCATGAGATTGCTGTACATCTTTAAAATTTTGAAACACAAATTCACACTTTCTATAGGAATCTCTCATTACTCTTACTGGCAAACACTGGAAAAACTTACTATCTAAGAAAAGATTAAGAATTGGGGGAAATGTGGTACAACTTAGTGTAGTAGGAAATTTAATATATCTAGAAGGGATAATCATAAATTGTCCAAAAATGTAATAATGCAAATAAAGTATTTCTCAGTATGGTTTTTGGAGACATTAAATTAGCCTATAAGGTCCACTTAGGAAGAATATGCACTGGTGTTAGATCCAGTGGCCCAGATCTAACAACTAGATGTTACCCCTATAATAACAGACCTAAAACATTTGAAATGTAATGAAAGTATAGCATGTGTTATTAACTATATGACTAATTTTTTTATATTCTTTCTTTGGTATTAGATCTCTCATGCAAGTATTTCAACAGGGGCTTTATTAGAAAGGAACACTATGACTGAAATATTACCAGGAGCAGAATAAAAAGAATTATTACCAGGGCTAATGTCTGGATTAAGAAATATCAAATGTTGTGCAGAAGTAGTAAGTGTCCACACATTGCAAGTTGTCTGCAGGTAAACTAGACTTGATGTAGAGTCCCAGCTAGTTACATCTGAAAGACAGACTCTCTCTGGGTATCCGGGAAGGCTTTTTAGAACAGATCCTTTTCAAACAGGGATTAAAGATGCCTTTTCTCACTTGTCTGACCTGGTTCTTTTATGTTATCTTTATTGCACAGAGAATATAGGGGGACTCTATCTTCAATAAAAAAATCACAAATACTTTTCATTGATTTGATATTCTCTTAGACTGTACTGCCTACCACAGCTCAATAGACATAGTTTCTTTATCCTTTGATGGAAATGTTTGAAAAGAGATGGCAGGGGAAGGGGAGACTTTTGAAGTGTTTTCTTCCACAAATAACGGATAATCGCCCATTCCCTTTAGGCCTAGCATTTTACATCTTCTAATGTGACTTGTATAGCTTAACCAAAATGTTTAATATCCCTGTAAAAACATTAAACACAGGATAAGTTCTGGATGATAGATTAAAACCATGAACTCGAATGTAAAAATCAATCATTTCCTTTGTGAATGAGAAATCATTTCTGCTCTAAAAATAATGGGCATTTAAGGAATCAAATAGAAAGAAATGATTGGTACGTGTAGTGTAATACACAGGAAATCAACCTGTAACAACTAAGTAAAATGAGTTAAACTCTGTTTTCATTTTTCTTTTTAACAGTTTTATTGAAATATAATTTATATATTATCCATTTCACCTATTTAAAGTGTCACTTCATATACAAATATATGAAGCTAAGAATAAACTTCAGGTGTAACAGAACTATGGAGTTTTAAAAATGTTGCTTTTTAGTATATTCAGAATTGTGCAACCATAATCACAATCTAATTTTAGAACATTTTTAACACCTCCCCCACCCCATAATTCTGTACCCATTAGCAGTCATTCACATTTCCCCCACCTACACCTACTCACCTCCAGCTCTAGGCAACAACTAATCTACTTTCTGTCTCTATATATTTGCCTATTCCGGACATTCCATCTGAAAATTGAATCATATAGTACATGTGTTTTGTGATTATCTTCTTTCACCTAGAATAGTTTGGTTTTTTTTTTCTATTTAGAGATAGGGTCTTGCTCTGTCACCCAGGCTGAGCACAGTGGTGTGATCATAGCTCACTGTAACCTTGAACTCCTGGGCTCAAGCGATCCTCCTGCCTCAGCCTCCTGAGCAGCTGGGACTACAGGCATGCACCACCAGGCCCAGCTCATTTAAAAAATTGTTTGTAGTGATGGGGTCTTGCTATGTTGTCCAGGCTGGCCTCAAACTCCTGGCCTCAAGCAATCCTTCTGCCTCAGTCTCCCAAAGTGCTGGGATTACAGGCATGAGCCACTGCACCCAGCCTAGAATAATGTTTTTAAGTTTCTGTGTTGTAGCTTATATCAGTATTTGATTCCTTTTCATTGGGAAATAATATTCTATTATATGGATATACACATGTTATTTAGCTATTCAGCAATTGACGGATATTTAAATTATTTTCACATTTTGGCTATTATGAGTAATGATATTATGAACATTCATGTAAAAGTTTTTGTGTGGATGTATGTTATTATATCTCTTAGGTGTATACCTAAAAGTGGAATTATTAGGTCATGTGGTAACTCTATATTTAACTTTTCGAGGAACTTCCAGATTGTTTTCCAAAGCTGCTGCATCATTTTATTTTACTTTATTTTATTTTATTTTAGAGACAGAGTCTCACTCTTTTGCCCAGGCTAGAGTGCTGTGGCATCAGCTTAGCTCACAGCAACCTCAAACTCCTGGGCTCAAGCAATCCTTCTGCCTTTGTCTCCCCAGTAGCTGGGACTACAGGCATGCGCCACCATGCCCACCTAATTTTTTCTATATATTTTTAGTTGTCCGATTAATTTCTTTCTATTTTTTAGTAGAGACAGGGTCTCGCTCTTGCTCAGGCTGGTTTCGAACTCCTGAGCTCAAACGATCCTCCTGCCTCGGCCTCCCACAGTGCTAGGATTACAGGCATGAGCCACCGTGCCTGGCCCAGCTGCATCATTTTAGATCCTTGCAAGCAATGTATGAGGGTTTAAATTTCTCCATATCCTCTCTAACACTCATTACTATCTTTTTGATTATATATATTCTAGTGGGTACAAAGTGGTATCTTGTGGTTTGATTTCTATTTCTGTGTTGGCTAATGATGTCGAGTATCTTCTCATGTGCTATTTTACGTTTTTTACTTAAAATGTGGTTAAAAATGTGGACTCTAACCCCACTAGTTTATAGCTGGTAACATATCATTGTCAATTTTAGTAGTTTAATGGTATCTAAGGTGTAGTGCTAATGAGGTCAAAGCTACAAGTTTGAGTTCTAAACAAATTGGTTAGGTTTGCACAGAGAAAATTGTGGTTAAACAGCTACACTCATATCCCTTAACTCTGTTCATTGATCTGACAGGCTCTTGGTCTTGCCAGTTATCAGGGTGTGGATGGATCAACCAAAGGATATGTCTTAATGACTCCAAATATCATTTCAATAAAAATACAATTTATTATCAATAGATATTTTTAAGAGCAATGGCTTACTGTTTAATAAAAAGGGTACATGCTCATTTCAAACATTTTCAAACCATCGAAATGATACAAAGAAGAAAGCAGCAAGCCTTTCAAAATCTCACTGCTCCAGACATGATTGGGTTAGGTTTTGTGACCTACATGACAGTATCTGGATGCACTGATACTGTTAGATACATGGATAGATGGTTGAATGGATAGAAATAATTTCATGACAATACGATTGTATTATACTTTTAAAAATTAAAAGTCCCATGCCAACTAATTTTACTTGATTTAACAAAAAAAGAAAAAGTTCTTAAGTGAAACTGAAGAATGAATGGAGAGAATTATTTCCCTATTAAATTGATTCAATGCACCTTCTTTTACCATGACTTCTCCATTTCTGATTCTTTTGTTCACCTTTTGGATGTCTGAATATCATTGTCAGGTAGGTTTGTCAAAGAGGTCTCATTGGTGTGGTAACAGAAACGTCTAGTGAACACCAACATTATTTTCCCCTTTCCTTCTTAGTCAAATATTCATAATTTTAAATGTACATGCTGCCCCCAAGAGTACAGTGTACAATTCTGGCCTCCCTTGCAGCTAGATACACCCAGTAACTAAGTTCTGGCCAATGGGATGTAAGCAAAAGTGTTGTATGAAACTTACAGAAAATATCCTTAAAGGGAGAGGATACGCCCATCTTCTGTTCCCCTTCCTGTTAGCTGGAATGCAAATATAACCACTAAAGTTTGATCTGTTATCATAGACCATGAGGTGAAAGACCTGTGCTGAATGTGGTATAACAAGACAGGAGGATTCTGAGTATCTGACAATTCCTGAAGCTGGTATACAAGACCCGAACTGCCTATCTCTAGACTTTTTTTATGAGAAAGAAACTTCTACCTTTTTTAATGGTGTATTTGAGGTCTTTAGTCATTTGCCATTAAACTTTATCATACCTGTCACAGTGCTATAACATGCCCCAAGTTCATTAATGTTTGAGACTATCTGCCTGTCGCCTTTACACTTAATTTGGTGAGGCATAATTCTGATGTTACACTTCCCTTCTTTCTCAGAACTTAGAGACACTGCTCGATTATTTCCTGCATTGCAGGTTGCAGTGTAGTAAACTGAAGCCAGCCTGATTTCCACACCTATCCTCTATTTTTGTTTCTAGATCCCTGAAACAAATTTTAAGAACTTTTTATAAAAAAATTTCAAACAAGTAGAAAAATATCTAGATTCAGCAATTGCTAATATTTTCCATATTTGTTTTATCTCTTATGTGTATCTGTGTGTGTATGCATATATCCACCTCCACCTCCGTCTCTGTCTCTTTATTTCTTCCTGAGTCAGCTAAAGGTAAGTTGCAGACATGATATTTTACTCCTAAATATTTCAGGATGTGCCTCCTAAGAATAAGAACAATTCCTTAATATCCTCTAGTATCCATCCTGTGTTTCAAATTTCCCCAATTGTTGCTTCTCCCCCCACATTCTCTTGTGGCCTTTAAAACCAAAAAGAGAACAGGATCTAATCAGAATTTATGCATTGTATTTGATTGCTAAATCTCTTCAGTCTCTTTTACCCAAGAATAAGTCCCTATTTTTTGTTTTGTTTTGTATTTTTTTGTTGTTTCATTGCATTTGCTTTTGTTTGTTTGTTTGTTTTTAATTAAGACATGGTCTCTGTTGCCCGGGCTAGAGTGCAGTGGCATCATCATAGCTCACTGCAACCTCAAACTGCTGGGCTAAAGTGATCCTCCTGCCTCAGCCTCCCGAGTAGCTGGGACTACAGATGCACACCACCACATCTGGCTAATTTTCCTCTTTTTGTAGAGACAGGGTGTCAGTAGTTGCCCAGGCTGGTCTTGAACTCCTGGCCTCAAGCGATCCTCCTGCCTTGGCTTCCTAAAGTGCTGGGATTACGGGTGTGAGCTGGTTGGTCTGCATTTGCTTTTTGATGAGACCAGACCAATTGTGTTGTATACTGTCTTACCTTCTGGCTTTACTTGATTGTTTCCTTGTGATCTCAATTAACTTGTTCACCTACCCTATTTTTTCTGTAAACCGAAAGTTAGGTCTCAAGGCTTAATTAGACTAGGGTTAGATATTATTCGGCAAGAATATTTTATGCAGAATTTCATATTGCATCACATTAGGAGGCAGGAGGACCAAGTTGTTCTGCTACTAGTGATACTAAGTTTAACAAATTGATTGAGATGGTAACCTCCAGACCTCTACATTTAAAGGTACATAATCTGTGGGGTGATTATTTAGCATTATGAGAATATCTTTTCATTTAATAATTTCAGTACACAGCTGACCCTTGAACAACATGAATTTGAACTGCATGGGTCCACTTTTTTTGTATTTTTTTTTGTTGTTGTTTTTACTTTTTGTATTTCTTTTCTCTTTCTTTTTTCTTTTTGTTGTTGTTTTTTTTCTTCTTGGGTCTACTTTATACATGGATTTTCTTCCACCTTTGCCACCCTTAACATAGCAAGACCAACCCCTTCAATCTTTTTCCTCTTCCTCGGCCTGCTCAATGTGACGATGTTGAGTATGAAGACCATTATGATGATCTACTTACACTTAGTGAATAGTAGATATATATTCTCCTCCTCATGATTTTAACATTTTCTTTTCTCTAGCTTACTGTATTGTGAGAATACAGTATATAATACATACAATGTACAAAATACGTGTTAAATGACTGTTTATGTTATTGGTAAGGCTTCCAGTCAACAGTAGGCTATTAGTAAAGTGTTCAGGGAGTCAAAAGTTATATGTGGATTTTTGACAGCATGGGGGGAGTGAGTGCTCCTAAACCCCATATTGTTTAAGGGTCAACTGTATATCTATGACCTTTGCCTGAATCAATTATATCACTGGGATGATTTTCTATTTTTTTTTTTTTTTTCCAGAGACAGGGCCTTGTTCTTTTGAGTGTGGTGGTGTAATCATAGCTCACTATAACCTCAAACTCCTGGGCTCAAGCCATCCTCCTGCTTCAGCTGGGACTACTGGTGCATGCCACCACACCGGGCTAATTTTTTTATTTTTTGCAGAGGCTATGATGCCCATGCTGGCTTCAAACTCCTGGTCTCAAGCAATCCTCTATCCTCGGCCTCCCAAAGTACTGGGATTATAGGTGTGAGGCACTGTACCCGGCCAATTTGATAAATCATTCTTTCCACATTTATTAGCTAGCATTCTTAGGTAAATATTAATAGCTTTCTCTCGTTAACTGATGATAAACTTCAGTTTCTCCAAAAAGGTGGGGCAAATGCTTAAATTTTTCCCTTTAATTACTAATTGGCAGATGAGATGGTGTAATAGTGCTCTCTAAAGATAACAAATGATTTGGAAATATTATTTACCCTTAAAGTTCAATAATTTGGCTAGGATATGCCTTCATAGAGACTATATCATTTTTTTTTCTGGTATGCACTGTAGCCTTTAATCTGCAGATTGTTATTACATTCTTCTACTTTATTTCTGAATATTTTCTGTTCTGTTGTTGGCCTCTCTAATTTAGGAATACCAATGATCTGTATGTTGGGATAGCTTTGTTCTCAATCATCACTTAATAATTTTAATCTACTTGCCCTTTTCCTTCTGCATTGTTTGTGATCATTTCTAGTGTTTCCTCCACACTGATATGGTTTATAATACGGTTTCCAGTTTTTCTCTATTGCTTCAAATTTATCCATTAGATCTGTAACTGTGTTTATATTTTTGGATTATTTCTTTAGCTTGGTTTTTGTTTTCAGTATCCATCTTTAGGCTCTTGATATTTTAAATTCATGTTATAACTAAGTTCTGTAGTAGAGAATGTTTCTTTAACATAAACTTTCTTCTAGATGGGGTTTTTCATCTGTCTTGTTCATATAGTGTACCTTTCTTTCAGGATTTTAGTTTGCTTTCGCTATGCCCTTTCTTTTCATCTTGCTCATATTTGATAGGGGTAGCTCTTTCTAGATCGTTTATCTATTTTGATACTGTATATAAATTCTTTACATTCTTCCCACTTTTTCTGGGAATGAGTTGATCTTCTCAAAGCTAAAATTGGGTGGCTGAGTACAGTTTTCTTGTGCACTTTTCTGTAGCCTAATAGAAAAGGTGAAGTAGGAAATAGGGTGACATCTATTGGGAATGAGGATAGCCTCCATATGGGACATGGCTTTGCTTTTGCTTAAGATCCTATGAAATGACCAGTTCCAGGGCCCAGTCCATGCAACCAAAGGTATATCCCATGGAATTTGGATTATTCTTTTGACTCTGTAGAGTGCTCTGATGATGGCAGGTCCTGGAGAAACTTTCTGTTTCTGTTGAACACCTAAGGTAATACATAGAGTCTTCTCTAAAAGTATCCCCTTCCTTACCTCCACCTGTGGAACTGTATACTTACTCTCTCATTTTACTTTTCTAAATTGGAGCATTTTAGTTAAGAATGAGCTTTTTGGCAGGGCGCGGTGGCTCACACCTGTAATCCTAGCACTCTGGGAGGCCGAGGCGGGAGGATTGCTTGAGCTCAGGAGTTCGAGACCAGCCTGAGCAAGAGTGAGACCCCGTCTCTACTATAAATAGAAAGAAATTAGACAAACAACTAAAAATAGAAAAAATTAGCCGGGCACAGTGGCGCTTGCCTGTAGTCCCAGCTACCCGGGAAGCTGAGGCAGGAGGATCGCTTGAGCCCAGGAGTATGAGGTTGCTATGAGCTAGGCTGACTCCACGGCACTCTAGCCCAGGCAAGAAAGTGAAACTCTGTCTCAAAAAAAAAAAAAAAAAAAAAAAAAAGAGCTTTTCAACTTACTGTCTGTCCTTAGTACTGTTTCATGAGAATCTTATTCCCTCTCATTACCTAAGAAACTTCAGGAAGCAAATTCTATGATTTTGCTTTACTCTGCTATGATTTTCTCATCAAGTTTTTTTGGGGTCAATTGTTTAATAATAAATGAATTTATATCTTGGATTGGGAGGTATTTGGGTAGTGGTTAATAATACTATTAAATAGCTTTGTAGTTGGACAGACTTGAGTTTGAATCTGGGTCTGCTATTTACTGTGCAATCTTGGTTAAATTCCTTATTCTCTCTGCAAGTTTCCTCACATTAAAATGAAGATATCTACTCACAGGGTTGTTGCAAGGATTAAAAGAAATAAGAGATGTAAAATGACTTTTCTCCTTTTCCCATAGTATAAGTATCCCCTATTTTTAGCAAGGCACATGAATAAAAACTAGTGCCCAGAATAAAAACTAGTTTCTAGATCTCCTTGCAGCTAAGTATGGCCATGTCCAGACCAATAGCATATAAACAAAAGAGACTTGGGTAGCTTTTGAGAACCTTCCTTTTAAAGGCAGTCACCATGTGCCCCATGCAGCTTCTCTTGTTCCCTGAAATGTACTTGGAATTGTATATGTGATGGTTGGTGCTCCATCTTGGACCATGAGGTCTAGAGCAAAATGCTGGCATACCAGGAGCAGCCTGAGTACTCAAGGATCCCTTTAAGCAGAGCCATCATACTAGGCCTGTACTACCTCCAGGTTTTTGTGAGAAATAAAGTTCCATGAAGTTTAAATCACTGTTATTTTGGGTTTGTCACTCACAGGTGAACCTACTCTAACATCTAACCAATTTCCTTCATAATTCTTAGTGGTTAAGAGCAGTCTGGAGCCAGACTGCCTGAGTTCAAATCCAGGCTTTGTCACTACTTTGTGCACCCTTGGGCAAGTTACTTAAACTTTCTTTACCTTGGTTTCCTTATCTGTAAAATGAGGAATAATAGTAACTACATAGGATTATTACTGAGATGAATATTAAATTGTTTAATACATGGAAAGCACCATTTATAATACCTGGGACATAATAAATGCTATTCATTGTATCATAGTGTTATTGTATTATAAGAGTTTTATGCATGCTTTTCTAGACTGCTTGCTTCCAAAGGATATTACCAAGCCTTATTTCACACTTTCAAGTAGCAGTTAATATATACTGCCATGTAGTAATAATTAACACTTATATAATGCTTTACAAATTAACTTTTCACATGTGTATTATTTTGTTTCATTCTTCTATTATCCTGTGAGATAAGTATTGTTATACTTTATTAAATGAGGAGAATAAAAAAAAGATCAGACTATTTAGTGATTTGCCTAAGGTTATAACTTTTTTTATTTCAAAATATTAATTAAGGGGTACAAGTGTTTTTACTACATGGATATCTTGTATAATGCTTAAGTCAGGGCTTTTGGTGTGCCCATCACCAGTGTTCATTGTACCTAACATGTAAGTTTTTATCTCTCTCCCTCCCCTTTCTTGGTTTCCAATGTCCTTTGTATGTTTTTGTGTACCCATTGTGTGTACCCATTGTTTAGCTTCCACTTGTTAGTGAGAACATACGGTGTTTGGCTTTCCATTCCTGAGATACTTCACTTAGGATAATGGTCTCCAGATCCATCCATGTTGCTGCAGATGACATTATTAAGGTTTTGATTTTAAGTGGCAGATCCAGAAATTATTCCTCCAATTCATTTAACAATCTGGGATAGCCTGGTGGTCATTAGTTACACTAAAGATAACTTAGGAAATGAACATGTTCCATCCATTTCTATTTGTTTAGGACACTTCTTTCAACATACTTTTACGTTTTCTCTGGAATGTGTCCCTTCCTTTCTGGACGATTGCCACTATCTCTAACGTAGTACTGCAAGCACTACCTCAGATCTCTAATACCTCATACTTTCATTACTACTGTTTTTATTGTTATTCCCCTCTTCAAAACAATTCAATGATTCTCCACTATTTTAAGGATGATAGTGCAAACCTCTAGGTTCAACTCCATCTACATTCTAACCTTTCAGGTTTAAGTCCCCTTCTCATCGTACATGAATTTTCTTTTGCACCAAATTGGGTATTCTCTTCAGTGTTCTCTAAATCTATGTTTTTCTGTATCTACCCTTTTGTTTATTCCCTAGATCCATACAGAATGCTTTTTCAATTTATCTTTACTTATCTCAATTCTATCTATATTTCCTATTTCCTCCATGAAGCTTTTCCTTGTGTATTTTATCTGGAAAAGTTCTTTCTTTTCTGAATTCCTTGTGTAGAACTTACTATCTGTACATAATTCATTTGGCACTGTTTTATGGCAAAACATCATTAGTCGTCATTATTTTTGCTTACGTCTCAAACCTTTTTCAGGCCATGTTTTTGTTTTTACTTTTGATAGTGTTCTTGTTGCCTAGCACAGTGCCACCTCACGTATTTGTAGATTGTTTCCTTAAAAAGAAAGATGAGATGAATTCAAATCTTCTTCATTGCTGCAGGCAACAACAGCTCATCCAAACTCTGGCGCTTCTAATCTTCAGAGGACTGTATAAAAGCTTGAGGTAGATGAAGAACTGAGTAAGCGATCAAATACAGAGCACGGAAAGGAAAGGACGTTGCGAACGTCCAATCCATCATCCTTTTGCAGCCTCTTAGTCACTGGGACTTTGAAATCTCCTCTTCCCAAAGGCCAGCTCTGGCTCCAATTTGAAAATAGGCTACTTCAGAACATAGTGGATTCATAGTTTACCTTGGGCGGTTGTAGGAGAAATGCCACAGGCTTTTGCGTTTGAGGGCCAAGTCTAGTTATTATGGTGCAAGCACCTTCCCGCTTCCAAAATCTGGTTATCTTTCAATACCCAAGTCCTTTACCTTTGGACGCAGGTGATGCGAAGGCACTGGTTGTTCTTAGGGCAGAGTGAGACCACATTCGCAGCATTTTTCTTAAACGTGGCAGCACTGCACTTTTAACAAATTAGAATCCATTTGAATAAAAAAGGAAAACTGAAGTAGAAAACAAACTCGAGCTTGAGTCTGCTACAGTATAGTGAGGATGCGGCTACAGGAATCCTCAGGGATGGGTACAGGAAAATGCTTGAGGTGAGCTGTAGAGATAGTCTCCACTCCATTGCTCTTCTCCACAGAGCCACGCGCACGCCAGCCGCCCCCTTCAGTCACCAGGGAACACCAGCGCTGGCACGCGGTAGCCTTTGGAGAGCCGCTGTCTCCTCCTCACCGGGAGAGCCGCAGGCTCTGATGAAGCTCGTACCGGCCTCTCTGCGACTCCCTTGGGGCGCGCGGAATCCTGTGACTTGTGGTCCGTTCCCCGCGCTCCCCACTCTGGCTGGTTCAGAGAGGACTACAATTCCCAGGATGCATCGGGGAAAGGGGCGACGAAGGCAAGGAGCGGGAGGGGGCCGTCCCAGCCCCCTCGGGCGTCGAGGTTTCCTAGCGCCGCGATCTCGCCTAGTAACCGGCCACCACGATTCCCGAAAGCCGCTCTGGGGCTCCGCCCCCGGAGCCCCGGCTGGAAGAAGAACCTATCTCCCGCGGCGCCCCAGTGACGAAGCCCATCCCCGGGTGCGGGAAGCGGGGAGGGGAGGGCAGGCAGAGGATCTCGCTCGCCTGTGCGGGATCCGGGACGCGGCGCTGGCGTCCGCCGGCGGCAGAGGTTAGAAGCAGAGAGAGCGGGGGTGCTCCGCGGGCGAGGCTGGATCCGAGTGGGAGCAGTGCAGGACGCCACCAGGGCGGCGGTGCGCGCGGGCGAAGTGTCCCTGGGGGAGCATTCCTCGGACCGCGACGCTGACGCCGGGATGTGTGTGCGTGCGTGTGTGTGTGTGGGGGGGTTGTCCCTCGTGTCCCCCGGGCGACCCCGTCCCCCGCCGGACTAAAGGCAGTACACGGTGTTTAGCGCAGACCTTCCTGGAGAGAGGTACACGATTTTTGCCACTTATTAATTATTTAATTTCTTCTGGACCGGGAGCATTTGTAGGTAGCGCTCTCTTCCCTCCAATTGCACTAGTGTCTAGTGTTTTTTTCCGATTTAGAAAATCTTTTATGACGCTTGCGATTGGAGTTGCTGATCAGTGAGAGCTACTAAGTTCCTTATGGCTTTCTTGGTAAAGAGAAGGTTTACGGAAGATACGAATTTTAAACACATACATGACAACTAATTGGATCATCTAAAAAATGACCGTTGCGTACTCGCCCTGGCTTAATGGGGAAACAGCAAATGTGCTTTCAGATCATATCAGCAACTATCAGCCTGCAGCATTTAGGGCATATTTCATGCCATTAAGGGGACGGAATTGGAGGGAGAAAGGGAGAGTAGTTGGCAATTAAAAACCGAAACACCAAACTTGGTTTAGTTTGGGGATCATTTTCTTGGGTTAAGTGACTTATGCAAAAAATCTGTTTCTTTCTTCCTCGCTCTCGCATCCTGGATATAGACTGTCAGTTTCGGATCCAAGGACGGTGATGGCAAAGCTTACCCGGGTTGCCTGTCAACTCAAAGCTATCACAGAATAAATCCCGCTGCCTGCTGCGAAGCCCCGCGCACTGCAAACTTAAGTGAGCGAACTGAGTAATCAGTGTTTGGATATGCAGATCCCTGATTTAAAAGGCGGGGTGACCCCCAGGAGAACCTCTCCCGGGGGCCGAAGCCCGCAGGTGCAGTGAGGCGCGCGCGCGCGAGTGCTGGCGCCCGCGAAGCCGCCTCGCCGCGGGAGAGGGAGCCGGGGCGCCCGGCGGGGTCTGGGGCCGCGCACCGGCGGCGGCTCGTCTGCGGCGGCGGCGGCGGCGGCGGATGATGGTGGCGGCCGGCGCGCTGGGCTGTGCCTGTGCGTCGCCGCGGAAATCAGCGCCCGGCGCTGCACACTGAGCCCTTGCAGGTCCGCCGCAGCCCGAGCCTTGGCGAAGAGAGACCCGGCGCGCAGGGGCAGCCGGCCCGCGCGGGGGGCGGGGGGGCGAGTGGGGTCGGCTTATCATGGCGGATCGGACAGCTCCCAGCTGCCAGCTCCGGCTGGAGTGGGTGTACGGGTACCGGGGTCACCAGTGCCGCAACAACCTGTACTACACGGCCGGCAAGGAGGTGGTCTACTTCGTGGCTGGGGTCGGGGTGGTTTACAACACCCGCGAGCACAGCCAAAAATTCTTCTTGGGACACAACGACGACATTATCAGGTAAGGGGGTGGGCTGGGGCGGTGGGACGGGGTTGGGCGCGGAGGTTGGAAGGGCGGGAGGAAGGGTGGCCAGCCGGGCTTTCCCGGGGTCAGATCCGGGAGCCCCGCGGAATAAAGGATTCTCTCTAGAACCGCATGAAATTACAGAAGGGCTGCTGATTCTAGGCTAGGGCAGAAACAGAGTGGGGGGTGCAGGTGAGGAGAGAGAGGTCTCTTCTCTATCCCTCTGGAAGGCTTTTAAATCTCTAAGGAGTTGAGGGTTCTGATGCTTTTTTGGTGTTCATTCCTGCTACAAGTGGAAGGAGCTGGGGTAACTATACAACACTTCTGCTTCCTTCCCTGGGTAAATGGGTAAATGATAGGACTAATAGCTTGAAGGGTAGGTATCATTGGGAGACTCCCCACTGGGTTTCTCAGTAAGCAAGAGGATTGAAAAAAAATCTAAAAGAAATTTTGCTACAGGTAATTTAGAATCTTCATCCCAGCTGCTTTGGACCTGGGAAATTTCTGCAGTGGGTGGGGAGTTTGTTCTCTAATATTTCACTTGGCAGTGTTTTAATGCCAAAAGCATATTTATACACTAAATGGACGTTTCCACAATATCATTGAGGTTAATAAAAGGCTGGCAATTGTTGGACCGCAAAATCCTACCAGCCAGCCCACAGAATGACCAACATCTTGTAGCGGATGGTCCAGGACTCACTGATAGGAGAACTCAGTTGGAGGAATAGCCATTTTAGGGGCCCACCCTATTAAATTGATGGGGGACATATTTTGATTCTTGGCCCTATCCTCTTGTCTTTGGACCAGACACATTTTCCTCCAGCCCTTGTCAGCCTCTTGTGTGACCAAACAAGGTGTGGTCCAGATGCTGCTCACAGGGAATTCCTTTCAGCTTTCAGCAGTTAAGGAAGATTTTCATGATGTGGGAGCCTCAGCCTACAAGGAAAATGACTTGCTGAGGGTGAACTGCCGCTGACAGAGACCATATTTGTACCTTCCAAACTTGTGTGTTTCATTGATGAAGAACAACTTCCATCTCATTTTCAGAATATTGCCACTTTTGCTCTAAGTTTGCCTTTCACAATGAAATAAATGGTTAAGTGCATAATGTCAATGGGCCTAATTTTTCGGTGGAGAGAATGATTTTAAAAATTAGCACTTTTTATCCCTCCTGATGTTGTGCTTATATTCCAGAGCATTTTTTATTCCTGAGACCTAAAGTTGAAAAATTGTTACAGAAGGTTAAAACTTAATATTCATAAATACAGTAAGACATTTAAAAAAAAATCTTGACTTTTAAAAGATGAAGATTTTAAGTACTGGGAGCTCTAATGTTCTCAAGATTTGGTGGAACTTACATGTACAACTTTCTTCAGGTCACATATGACAAAATAGCTTTTTTTCTTCCCTCCCCGATATGGTCACAGTTGCGAGTGGAGCATCTTTACCTAGTCGTGTCCTGCAGATTTTGCTTCTCTGGTTGCCAGGTGGATTATTAAAGTTACAGGTGCAAATGATTAACAATGACTCATGAAAAGGTTAGATGTTTAAAAATTTAAACCCGTTATGTTTTTGCTCTGTCTTAATGCAGTGCTTTCCATTACAACATCAAAATAAGATGTAGTCCTTTGGGGGAAGGGAGAGAGTGGCAATTAAACAGAAAATTCCATGGGGTTAAATAATATTGATGTGGCAGTTCATTGAAACCACTTGGACGCTTTGACCTCTTAATCCTAATTTTTTCTCTAATGCAGGGAAAAAAAATCAAATGCACTGTTGAAGCTGAAGGTGGGAAAAGGGTGGAGTTGCAGTAAATCGTTGTTATGACAGGCAGTTGGGTGAGGGGGATGTTATGATATCTGGCTTGGGCGGTTAAAGAAACACTCAGATTTGAAGAAAAGGTGAAGGAAGTTATTTGCATAACTGGGTTTGCAGGGACCTCAATTGATGAAAAGAGAAATAAAAAGACGGTTTAGCTTCCGGTCTATTTATTAAGGTAGTTAGCTCTTTATGCTGAATGGTGACATAGTAGTAAGCCTGATTTCAGAGAAAGGACTTTATTCATAATTCTTCACAATATTTGGTTGGGTCTGAGTATGTACAGATGAACGGAGTTCTTCAACATCCAACTATATCTTTGCGCATAGGAATAAAATTAAGTCCAATGAAGTAAAAGATACAAACCACAGATCATTATGAAATTAAGAGCTATAAAACCATAATATTTATGCTGTTAGTTTGCTTTATCTTATATATGTAAATACCTTTTCCTGGTGAAGGCAGTGCACAAGTCACAATGCACAATCTTTTATCTCTCTAAATTTCAACTCTTTTTTTTATATCCCAGTATACTACTGTTTTTCCACTTGAAATATTAAAGTTTGTCATTGAATGCGGGGACTATAGCTAAGGTTTTCATGCAAAAATGTTTGTTTTTTTTCGAATCATTACATGAATATTAAAACTTCTAACTCTTGATACCATCAAGTGAGATAGTATAAGTAATTGTCCACTTGGTACTGAGCTTTTGCATTAGTTTAAAAGATATATTCACATGCATACATTTTCTACTGCTTTATTTTTTGTGCTGCTTTGCCTAGAATATTAACTAGAAAATAGCCCAACAAATACTGATAACACACTCCATTTAATAAAACTATGTGATCACTGAGATCATGATGAACCTTAATAATAATGTAGAATTTGGCAGAACTCATTAGAGCTCAGCAAATGTATGTGTTCTCTTGCTTTGACAGGCTATGTGTTTAAGTCAGATTTTTTAAAATGTTGGTATGTGAGGTATAATGTGATTTATTAGATGTGGAGGCTTAGTTTTATTCTCTTGAATGATTAACCTTCAATACAGATAACAGATTAGAGGATGATGCCATATTTTAGCCTTGATAACATTGTGATGGGGCAAGGAAATACTTAAAGCAGTATTTGCTCTTGGACTAACAACAGGACTCAAATCGAGGCTTGAGGGCAAGGACTGGAATAATTACGAACTTGGTTTCTAGTTTAGGTAGCAGAACATGACACAGAAAGGGAGTAAATGAAATACAAGGTCATGAACACGTTCATTCTCTGTCACCTCGCTTCCGTTTCACAGTGACTCCAGTTGAGACATTCATCTCCTCACCCTGGTCCCTATACGTATTGCTTTCAACTAGTGCCCTATCTCCATTTTCTTCCCTCTTGTTTTTTGGCTCTCGATTGCAAGGAAGGTTTATCCCCAGTGCTATTTTAGGGCAAAGAGCACTGACTTTGACATCATGCACACGTGGGTGTGAACCCCACTCTGCCATTTACTGGAGGTATCCATGTGAGTGGCTTGACCTTTCAGGGCCTTGTTTATTTGTGAAATGGGGGTGACAATACCTAAATTGTAGAGTTGTTGTAACTACTAGAAATAATGTATGCAAAGGGGCCTGGCCCTTAGTTGGTGCTCAGTAAATGTTCTTAGTTGTGGTCGTGGTAGTATTTAATTAATTAATTATTTATTTTTTTGAGACAGAGTCTCACTCTTTTGCCCGGGCTAGAGTGAGTGCCATGGTGTCAGCCTAGCTCACAGCAACTTCAAACTCCTGGGCTCAAGTGATCCTTCTGCCTCAGCCTCCCGAGTAGCTGGGACTACAGGCATGCGCCACCATGCCCGGCTAATTTTTTCTATATATTTTTAGTTGGCCGATTAATTTCTTTCTAATTTTTTTAGTAGAGGCGGGGTCTCACTGTTGCTCAGGCTGGTCTCGAACTCCTGACCTTAAGCGATCCACCCCCCTCGGCCTCCCAGAGTGCTAGGATTACAGGCGTGAGCCACCGCGCCCAGCTCGTGGTAGTATTTAATTAAACACATACACCCCCAAAACAAAATGATTCATCATTGCCCACAGGTATAAGTCCAGACTCCTTAGCTTTCTGCTCGCTTTATCCCTAACCTACCATTCTACCCTTGTTTTCCTTTTTTTTAAAAAATCATTAATTATTTATTTCCTGCTTGCCATATAATATGATTACTCTGTTCTTCCCTGCCTTATACAGGAATGATTTATCTCCCCGCTGGGCCCTTCTCCGTCTGTCCAGCCCTCTCAATCCCCCAACAGCACAGTGGTGGGGGCATGGGCTTTGGTGTCAGACAGACCTGAGTTTGAACCTGTATCTGCCACCAGTTGGGTGACATTACTAAACCTCTCTGAGTCTGAACTATTCCATTAGTAAAACAGCTTCTCACTTATAAAATGGGCTTTTAAAGGTGTCTGCCTTGTAATTGGTTGTGACGATTACATACCAGGTGCCCCACAGTGTTTGGCCAATGGTAAGTGCCCACCAGAGGGGACCTGTTTGCATCCACATCCCGCAAGGCCCCATCTGCTTCAGTCTCATGTCTCCCATGAGACCTCATGCCATTCTCAGATGAAGGGGTGTCTTGTACTCCTAAAGTTTTGCATCTTTTGTGACCAACGGTGCTCACTTAAATTATATCATTTAGGGCCATTCTTTCATTCTAAGTATTTTCTATTTGTAAGTGTATATGAGGCTTTGCAGCTGAGAATGAAAGTTAACATAACTAGAGCTAACATTTCCTGAGTGCCAGACTCAGAGCTAAATGCGTTTTCAGATCGAGCTCATTTACCCACTTACAACCCCATGAGGTGGGCACTGTTGCTAACCCCAGGCTACGGGGGGGCAGCTGAGGCACAGAGAGGTTAAGGATCTTGCCCGCAGTTACCATCTAGCAAACTGTAGAATGGGAATTGGAACCCAGATTGGTCTGATTCAAAGCCCACAGCTATTGCTCCGCTGCTTTGTGGCCTCTTATTTTTCTCAGTCATCGTGGTCCCCACCACTGTTCCTTGTTCCTAACCAGAGCTTAGTAAGCTCATTGCTCTTTGTAACTCTGTTTATCATCTGTTGGTCTGTAACTCCTGTGCTTTATTCAATAGTGTTTGAAGCAGATTGCTGGAACTCAGTCTGGAAATGGAACCATGTTCAAGTTCACTTTAGGAATATCACCAGCTTTGAAACAAGGGCCTGCAACAATGATCTATTGGAGATGCTTATTTATTTAATTCAATTTCATTTATTTATTTATTTATTTTGAGACAGAGTCTTGCTCTGTCGCCCTGGGTAGAGTGCAGTGGCGTCATCATAATTCACTGCAACCTCAAAGTCCTGGGCTCAAGTGATCCTCCCACCTCAGCCTCCCAGAGTGCTAGGATTACAGGCATGAGCCACTGTGCCCAGCTGTATTGGAGATGTTTAATTAAAAAAAAAAATTTAAGTCTAAATTGTGACATGGCTAAAATAATCTAGTGCTGCAAATACAATTGAACTTGTTGGATTTAGAGAGAGAGGTCTAATAGCTATGGTTAGGCCTGGATTGTCAGGTAAGCAGATTCACATGGAGATGTGATCTTATATTCTTTAGTCCCTTGACCAGTTTGAATAACGGAAATGTGGAGGTGACTATAAAGAACCAAATTCGTATTGAGCTGAGTGCCTGCTCTTCACCAGACACTTTGTGTGTATGTCACCTCATTGAATCTCTCCTGCCCCAACTCTGAGCAGTAGTCTTCTCATTTTACAGGTATGGCTCTGAGAGGGAAAGAGATTTAAGCAGAGTTACTTAGTGGGACCATCCCATTCACTGGAGCCCACCTGCATTGACAAGAGCATGAAGTGAAAGCTTTTGATGGAAGCTTATGGCTTGTTCATAAATGGTCTCATTATTGCTATTCTTATTAAAATACATTAGAGTTTACTTGTTGATTTTTGTTAATATTTGTTTATGCTCTAAGTTGGGTATATTGTATTCTTTCTCATTTGTTAATTCATCAACAACTCGTTTTACATCTATACTGTGCCACGTGCAGTAGGTGCAGCAGTGAACATGATAAAGTCCCTGCCGCCTTGAAGCTTACAGTCTGATGGGGCAGCTGACAACAAATGAGCAAGAAAACAAAGTGAACATAGATTGTGAGCAGTGCTAAGAAGGGACTAATCATAGAGAGGAACTGGGTTGGGTGGGGGCATGGGAGCTACCTTAGATAAGGTTTCCAGAGCAGCTCTCTAGGGGGATGGCAGTTAAGCTGAGACCTGAAGGGTGAGAAGAGGCAGACAGGTGACAGTGTGGTGGCAGAGGAGAGGTTACATGCAAAGGCACCAAGGTGGGAAAGAACTTAGCGTGCCTAGAATTCTGGAATAGATACCCAGAGAAAGACCAAGGTCATTGTAATTCTCATCCAGGTCATTAATGCCTCGTGGGTTTTGGTACCATATGTCCTAGATTTCCCAGGACAGTCACAAATATTCCATTCAGTTTTTTCATAGGTACACTTGTTCCTGTCATGCCATGGATTTCAGTTTTTAATCAGAAATATGACCACATTTTTATTTGGAAAATATGGTTACCATATAATGGGTCATTGCTTGAAAACATTGCGCTAAACTATATTATCTTATGAAGAATTATATCAGTCCCACCAACAATCAATCAGACAAGTGGATCACACTGTGTGTGGTAAGTGAAAAACTGTTCCCATGGCATCATCCCTAATTGGGACTGTCCTAGGGCCTTTCCCGTCCCATCCCACCAGCAATGTAGGAGAGTTCCAATCCCTTCACAACCTTGCCAAGACTTGTTATTGTCTGTCTTTTTGATTATAGCCATCTTACTGGGTGTGAAATGGTATCTCATTGTAGTTTTAATTTGCATTTCCTTAAATGACTAATGATACTGATCATCTTTTGATAAACTTATTGGCCATTTATATATCTTCTTTGGGGAAATGTCTATTCAAATCCTTTGCCCATTTTTAAATGGGGCATCATCAAAAGACAAAATATTTCACACTCAGTAGGATGGCTATAACCAAAAACATTTTTCCCATTCAGTGAGTTATCGTTTCACTTTCTTGATGGTGCCCTTTGAAGTACAAAAGTTATTAATTTTAATGATGTCCAATTTACTTTTGTTCTACTTTTGATGTCATATCTAAGAAACCGTCACTTAATCCAAGGCCATCAAGATTTCTATGTTTTCTTCTAAGAGTTTTTATAGTTTTAGCTCTTACATTTAGGTAGATGATCCATTTTGAGTTAATTTTTTTAATATGGTGTGAGGTAGGAGTCGAACTTCATTCTTTTGCGTGTGGATATCTAGTTGTCCAAACACCATTTGTTTAAAAGACTATTTTTTTCCCCATGAAATTGTCTTGGATCCCCATGGTCTTTGAAATTCTGCTAGCAGAGGGCTTATTCCTCCCACACAGAAGATGCTAAATGTTTGGGGACCCAGAAAGGGAAAGAACCATTAAAAAGATTAACCTAGAATAAATAGAAGTTAGAGGATTTGGTTGCTATCCTGTACTTGTAAAGATGCTGTTAGACCCTATGAAGGATATATAAATTTTTATATATTTGTAGAATAAAACCATTTATACCTTGAAGAGCCAGTGCAGTGTTCAGTAACTGCTGGTTTAGGGACCAGCAACAATCTATACATTGGACTTATTTACTCCCAAAGTTTCTTGCTTTTTAAAAATGGTTTTGCAGCCTTCAGCCTTCTGGCTGGAGACAGTTCTATTGAGCCTGTCGAAGAGGTGGGTGTGGGATGGAAAGCAGAGGGAGCTGTGAGAGACGGTGCCTTTGACCTCTACTCCTTTATCAGTTCATTCCTTTCTCCCCCCCAATGGAGGCAGACATCTGCATGGCCTCAATCCAGAAGGTGAAGGGTTCCGGGATTGCCCACTAGTTCACTGCCACCCTCATCAGCCCAGAGGAAGGGAGTGGCAGGCCAGCCTACCTCCTGGACATGAAAGAAGCTCTCTCTGGACTGGTAGTACCTAAATAGGCTGGTCAGAGAATTATTCTCAGGCTATTGAGAATTATTTTAAGGCATAAGCCTTCATTTTTAGTTTAACTGCTATTTACTTATGTCATTAAAACATTATTCTGTGTTCACTGTGAATTGATTTTATGGGTAAGAATAAAACAAGACCCACAAATGACAGGATGTCTTCTAAGTAAGGGATCATCAGTTGCAAGAAAGCTGTGCAAAGAAGCACAGTTAGGGAGAGGATTATAAGGTAGCAAGAGAATCCTTTGGAACTCAATTACAGGGAGGG
>RJWJ010014843.1:0-37182 GCA_004363605.1 Indri indri | reverse complement strand
CCCGTCCCCGCCTCCCCCCTCCCCCCTCCCCCCCTGCCCGACATCCAATAAATGTTATTCTTATATGTGCACTTATGCGTTGATCAGTGAAAGCAATTTGATGGTGAGTACATGTGGTGCTTGTTTTTCCATTCTTGTGATACTTCACTTAGTAGAATGGGCTCCAGCTCTATCCAGGATAATACAAGAGGTGCTAGATCACCACTGTTTTTTGTGGCTGATCTTATATCTAGAAAACCCCAAAGATTCTGCCATGAGACTACTGAAATTGATAAACAAATTCAGCAAAGTCTCAGGTTACAAAATCAATGTACAGAAATCAGTAGCATTCCTATAAGCCAATAGTAGTCAAACTGAGAACCAAATCAAAGTCTCAATACCCTTCACATTAGCAACAAAGAAAATAAAATACCTAGGAATATATTTAACTAAGGAGGTAATTGACCTCTACAAAGAGAACTGGGGAACACTGAGGAAAGAAATAGCAGAAAATGTAAAAAGGTGGAAAACCATATCATGCTCAAGGGTTGGCATAATCAATATTGTTAAAATGTCTGTACTATGCAAAGTGATCTACAGATTCAATGCAATCCTATTAAAATACCAACATCATTTTTCGCTGATCTAGAAAAAATAATTCTACACTTTGTATGGAACCAGAGAAGACCCAATATAGCACAAGCAATCGTAAGCAAAAAGAACAAATTGGGAGGCATCAATTTACCCAACTTCAAGCTATACTACAAGGCCATAGCAACTAAAACAGCATGGTACTGGCACAAGAACAGAGACACAGACCAATGGAACAGAACTGAGGACCCAGATATAAAACCATTCTCATATAGCCATCTAACCTTTGACAAAGCAGTCAAATCCCCATTTTGGAGTTATTGTTAATCTTTATGGAATAGAGGAATTGAAATTTTTTCTTTTTTCTTTTTGGTAGTGAGAGGAGCGAGAGAGAGATCATGTATATCTATAAGCTTCTCCCTAACTAGCTAATGAAAGATCCTCAAAAAACCCAATGACCTGGAAAATCAGTACAAAACACAGTGCAACAGAAGTAGTTTTATTGCTTATGAAAAGCTATATGAGAAAACTTAGCTGACAATCAAAAACTGTTTTAGTTGACTGGGCAGAGATCCAACATATGGTGGCTACTTAGTCAAGGAAATTGACATTATTAATGTGTAAAGTTCCAGTACATTGTGTAATGTAAAAAAACAAACAAACAACAACAACAACAAAAACCAACCAATTATATTCTACTGATTCAGTGAGAAATTTCTCTACTTTCTGCTTTGAAATTAACCAAATTCTTATGGGTTATTTGCTTGTTTGATAGTACCACCAATGAAAACGTGTTTTGCCATAGATTTCTTCAAATATTAAAGTCTATGATATCATGAATCCATTATAAAATAGTAAAAGTAGTATCCAAGAAAAAAATATTATAACCTGCCCTTAAACTATGATATATTTGAGATGAGGGGCTATACCTCACCTCTTTTTTTTTTTTTTATTTCAGCATATTACAGGAGTACAAATGTTTAGGCTACATATATTGCCTTTGTCAAGCCCAAGTCAGAGCTTCAAGAATGTCATATTTATCTTTATGTCCAAGTTTTGAGAGCATCTAGGATTAGTAAGTAATTATGAAATGTTTCTTAAATTGAACTGAAATGAAATTTTCAGTTATTTTGTGCTAGTGAATCCAGACACAAAATAACTTTATGGCACCAAGTTTCACTGGCATTGATGGCCAATATTTGCCATGAGAATTGAATGGAAATATTTAGAGCTGAATTTAAATGTATATTATTTGAAGGATCTTCTATTCTTTTCAGTTTGTCAGGACCTTAAGTGAGAATTTTGAATCCATGTGTAACTAAAATAGGAGAAAGCATTCAGTGGTCTGGCTTGGACTGCAGATGTTTAGGATTACATCTAATTGCTTCACTGCTGCTGCTATTTTTATCAGCCTGCTGAAAGCACTTTTGTAAATGCTGAAAGAAAGCCTTACTTACAGGGGTTAAGCTTCTAAACTGCTGTGATCTACAGTCAGTTTGAAGTGACAAATTGTAAGCAAAATATAATCTCTCTCACTTACAGAAATGCCAACCCAAATATCATCTGAAGAAAGACTTCAGCAACTTTAATATATTCACGTTAGGGAAGCAGAATTAAAAATAGGCATTTGTGGATCTTTGGAGTCCTGTTGCTTTATAGATTTTAACTGTGCTGGTTAGCAGGTTTTTTTAGTCATGGTCTGAGGGTTTACACGCAGGCTATCTTTTATGGAGATTCATGGAAAGCCTTTGCTGTTGAAGTAAGCTCACAGGCAGTCTCTACACTTCCTGTGTCTTCCACACAAGGAAGACCACAGCTTGTGAGGCAAGGGCCTTTGAATGCATTAGGAAAGTTTTAAGTTGCAGGTAATAGAACAAAAAGTGACTTAAAAAAAAGGAAAATGTTTAAATCACATGCAAAACGTAGAGGTACACCTTTTTTTTTTTTTTTTTTTAAAAAAAAGCAAAACATCACCTTAATATTGTCAGGACTGTGTGTATTTTTGTCTCTCTCTAGTCCATTCCTCATGGGCACAAAACAGCAGCTGCAGCTCCAAGCAGGACATCACCATGCCACATTCCAAAAAAAAAAAAAAAAAAAAAAAAGTAAAGAAGGCAAGTAGAAAAAGGGCTTTTCTCTTGTTAAGCAGTAAAATCCTTTTTAGATTTCCTAGATAGCCCCTCTTTCTGTCCATTTAGCTAAGTCAGATAAAATAGCCATCTCTGGATGCAAGGGAAGGTGGGAATGTGAGGAGATGGCAAAGAAGAATGAGCAAAGCATAACTAGCTTGGATGATGCATGTTTAATTCCCTAGAATTTAGCACAGCTTTCTTTTTGAAGAAATTTTTGACCTGTTAACAAGAAAAACAGGGGGAGAGCTATAGGGTAGCCTTGCAATAATGTTTGCAAACTCTCAATCTATCCTATGACTGTCCTAATTTGAAGGCCAGTCAAAGGAATTTCTCCACAAGTCTCCACATGTATCAATGTTATACTTAAAGATCAACAAAACCAAAATTAAAACCAGTAAAAGTTAACAAGTGTAAAGACTTAAAATTTATCCATCTTATCACTGAAAAATAATCTCTGTTCATATTTATACATTACTATTAAGTTGTTCATATTACTTGTATACAATTATACTTTTTAAATATACATTCTTTTGCATTCTGCTATTTTTGTTTGTCATAAATACTTTCCCTCTGTACATTATGTAACAGTTTTCACTAAATAGCATCATCGTTTTTCATGTACTGTTTCAAGTATATGCAACAATTTTCATACTGCTGGAAGTCAGCAGTAGAAGTCAGCAGTCACCAGTAGTCATGCATAGAGAAGCAGCCTAGCAGCTAATGAGCTATAGCATCCACCTGGCCTCAAATTTCAGTTATACCACTTTCAAAGTTGGTGACCTTTGCAAGTTATTTAATTATCCTGAGCTAAAGTTTTCACATTTGTAGAATAAAATTAATAGTAAGACCCCAATAATAAACAATACAATTCCTGTAAATTGCTTAATGTGTGTCTTATTGTGCAGTCCAATATGGTAGTCAGTAACCACACATGGCTACTTAAATTTAAATTTGGATTAATTAAAATGAAAGATTCAATTTTTCAGTTCCACACTACATTTCAAATACTCAATAGCCACATGTGGCTAGTGGCTACCATATGCTACAGTAGGTAAAGAACATTTACTTCATCACAGAATGTTTTATTGAGTAACACTAACTAGAATACAGTCAAAGCTCCACAAATAGTTGTGCATTTGCCTTTTGTTTTCCTGAATGTCCTTGGGAAAATGTCCCTAGGAGTGTGGCGTCTGAATCAAGAATATGGACTTCCTTATGGCCAAGCTCATAACATTTAAAATGATAATACATATTTATATTTAAGTAGAACTGAATACCTCTTAAAATGCCTCCACAAATATATATGCCCTCTAAAAGCAGATTCTTTTTCTACTTTTAATAACTAATCATTTGTTTAGAATAATGCTGTTACATAATATACATATAATAAACACAGTCGTTGAATGATTGAATGAATAATACTATAACCCAATAAAGTACCCGAGAAATTATCCTTTCCATTTTACAGATGGAAAATCTGAGTCACTTAGTGAGTTATCAAAAAATTTCAAACCAAAGCCCAGCTGGGCAGGTCCCTACTGTGTTTGGAACCACCAGGGAGCCAGTGGGCTCTTCTTGTCTCTTAGCTAGACTTTGTATTGAATTCTATTACAGCATGTGCCTACCTTTGCTAAACACCCATGTTACCCGAAAAGCATCTTTTAAAAGTGTTTTTCACTGATCAGAAAAAAAGCTTTTTAAAATGCCAGTTTGATATGAACTTGAACTAAATTTAAGTTCATGTCAGTCTTGAGGCAGATGCATAAGTCACATATTTATGGAATGGCAGAAGCTTTGTGACATGCAAGAGACTCAAAAAAAGAAGAATCATAAAACCTGTAAAATTGTGTAGGTGTTGGATGACCTGTGCATTTTGTGTCTGATGTCATCCCAACGGAAATCATCTATTTTGGTGTTCCTAAACTACTTCTAGATACAACAAAAAAATGCCACCCTCTTCTTGACTAAATGTAATCATTTCATTCTACAATTGATAGATAATTTTAAACTTTATTTTTAACCCCTTGATTGTTCCTGTATGGGCCAATTTAAACACATGCTATGAGATAACTTTTCTGTATTATTGCATGTTAACATTTATCTCACATATACAATACTTTTAAGTCAGGCGAAACAGGATCAATTTGGTCTTGGTTACTTTCCTTTCAAAACTGTAGAAATGAGGCAGCTAGATATTGATCAGAAATGATGGACATTAACTAAAATCTAAAAAAACAGAGTCTGGTGGGGACCATGATCACAATAGCTAATACAATAAATTTTTGTTTTCCTATTGATGTGATTTTGTATGCTAGCATGGAAATATATCCAGGTTTTTCATTTTTAAAAAAGATAGAGTTGGGCTATTATTTCTATTATAAACTATCATGGTCGGCCAGGTGTGGTGGCTCATGCCTGTAAGCTTAGCACTCTGGGAGGCCAGGCAGGAGGATCTCTTGAGCTCAGGAGTTCAAGACCCTCCTGAGCAAGAGCAAGACCCTGTCTCTACTAAAAATAGAAAAGTTAACTGTTTGTAGTGGCATGCACCTGTAGTCCCAGCTACTCAGGAGACTGAGGCAGGATGATCGCTTGAGCCCAGGAGTTTGAAGTTGCTGTGAGCTATGATGATGCCACGGCACTCTAGCTGGGACAACAGAGTAAGACTCTATCCCAAAAAAAGAAAAATAAACTATCATGGTCTAAGTCTATAGTTTTTGTAATAATGATCATAAAATATCACATTTCTGTTTATTAATTGGTAATATCAAATGATGAGAAACATTTCTGTGTGTAAATTACTATATTGAACACAAAATAAAACAGTTTTATGCGGTAATAGTCAAGGATCATGAAAGCCTCAAAAGGCAAGGAGGCGTGTGTGTGCGTGCACATACGTATATGTTTCTGCATGTATGTGTATGTGTGTGCATGTATACATGTGTATTTGTGTAATAGTATCATAAGCAGTGGGGATGGAGGAATAAAACTACTGTTGGTTGGATACTTAGTGTCTTCTAGGCACGTCTCTGGATACTTTATACACATTCTTTCATTCTCTGCATACTTCATTATATTTAAGGAATTAATGATCCATCCGAATACAGCAATATTTTGTCACTAAAATTATTCTGATTTGGTCCACTTGTTGAGATTAAAAACAATTCTCACTTCATCTTTTGGCAGTGCCTTTATTTTTTGAAATTAGTATAAATGAGCATAAATGCTGTTTAACTGTAAACAAATTTTAGAGTCCCAGAGAGAGACAAATTAGCATACATAGTAAACATCTTTACTTAAAAAAAAGAAAGCTATTTTTGTTTGTGATTTTCTAGGTAAAAAAATGTGTCTGTGTGTATACTTACACATTTTATGCCAAATAATATTTACAGTATAGTAAAATTAATACTTTATATAACTCCAATGTAGTATGTACAGGAAGTAGCATTAAAGCTACAAATAGGTGAGTCCAGTTTTACCAACAAGACACTTTCTCTCTCTCTTTTCCAGGGAGGACAATTGTTAATTGTGTTCTGCCTCCTCTATCCTTGCTGGAGTGAATTTCTATCAGTATTTGCAATCAGTCAGCTCAACACCATTTACCTTATCGAAGGATGATGTGTCTTTATTTTGTATAGGTCAATTAGTCTAGTTAACTAGATACTATGGAAGCCTCTAACTGCTTGGAAACCAAAAGAATTTCTCTGACTATCCCAGGTCACCTGAACACGGCCATCACAGATTGGATTCTGAAGGAAACCAACTCTAAGAATGAAATCAGCATGCAGGAAGTTGATCAGGGAATACTTTTGGAAGGGTAGGGAAGGAAACAGGATTTGGCAGAGGGAGAACTTGGGCTGCTGCATGGTCTTGATGGAGTCCTCAGCTGATTGCACAGGGAGTTCCGGAGCCAGGATGATCTGTCAGTGTTGTGCTACATTAGGATGAGGAACTGGGCTTTGCAGTCCTGTGTCAGTCGTTGTGTACAGACAACCCCAATAAGCAGGTGTGCAGCTTTCTTCAGGTAAGCAGTCCCCATTGGGGCTTGTCACCTCGGGCTTTCTGCTAACAGCACTCTCAACAACTGGGAGAATAAGTCTTTCATTCTCGAAGAGGAGTGCCCATGATACAGTACAACCAAAAAGGCCCAATAATATATCCCCTTCTGAGAAAATAAATCTTGAGCTAACAACACAAGAGTAGACAAAATGATCAGAATTTATTTATCCTAGTGACAAATGGCTGGATTTCACAAACATAATGTTCAGCAAAAGAAGTCATTGACTACACTATACATGTTATCACTTCATTTTCCTGAGATTATAATGAACAACACTTACAAAAAAAGGCTAAATTAATGTGTGGGCATTAGAAGTCAGGATAATGTTTGCATTCTAGTTTTTAAAATTTGGTATGACTTTTGCCATTATTTTGTGATATTATTTTTAATTATAAAGGTCTTTAAGCACAAAAATCTGTATGTAATTTTATGCGTGCATTTATTTAAGAAAAATGATATTAAATAGTAAATGTAATTTAAGTCAAAACTAGGGCTCCATACGAGTTTTCTTTTTATTTAAGAAAGATACATTAGTTTTTCAAGCTTTCGAAAGTCTATTTGGTAGAAATTCAGGTGGACAGGAGCCAATCTTTGGTCAGACAGTTATAAGCAGATAGAAAAATAGAAGTTAGATTACCTGGGGTGAAAGGAAAAATGTGAAATCTGAACTGAGTGACCTGTGACAGACACTGGCAAAGATAACACTAAATACCAGAAACTAAAGACATAGAGCTGTCATATGAAATTGAGGATGATTTTTCACAGAAGGATAATTATGACTGCCACATATTGAACACTTTCATGGGTCAGACACTCTGCTAAGCATTTAAAAATATTTTCTAACGTTTCAAAACAAAGAAGGTGATATTTTTATCTGAAGTTTTACCGAAGAAGGCATTGAAGCTCAGAGTGATTAAGTAATCCACCCAAAGCCACGAAACAAAATATTTCAGCCAGAAGCCAATCTAGCTCTGTTCCAAAGAAAGTTTCTACTGTTCATATTATGTAATAATGAACTGGAAATGATTTTAAGAAAGAATATGTCTGACAATAATAAATGTATTTAGTCACAACAGCTGCGACACAAACAATAACAAATAGACGACCTCACATCAGAGATGATCTGACTGAGCAGTCATTCAATTCTGAGGACATTCTGCTCAAGAATTACACATACTTTGGTTTCCTTGTTTCTCATTTTGTTCCACAGAGGAATTTACTTGGAAGTGAAAACTTTGGTTTCTTAACTATTATTACCCACCTGAAGTCATCGTTTCTGTTTATTACATCATAATCATCTCTACTTGCCACCAATTGTACATTCCCAAAGAGGAAATTATGATTTCAAGTGAAGACGATGGAACAGGAACAGATGTGCTACTAAAAGAGAGGCATCCTATTAGCCTGGAAATGTACTTCATAATGAAGAACAAGGGAAAAGAGATCAGAAAGTACTGCCATATATCAAAACAGAGTCTGTTGTAGCAGTAGGATTACATTTATGTAGAAAAAGCTGCTGAATTTTCCATATACCATTCATAGTACTTTATGTTTGACATTCATATACTAGACAAACTGCAAAATTAGCAAAAAAAAAAAAATCCCTCTGCATCATTTTTGGCAAATCTTATACTCTAGCCTTTGCAACAATTTCCTTTATCTTCACTTGGTATAGCCATAGCACATTGACCCTCCTCCTAATTATGGCACTTCTATATGTTTCTGACTCCCAAGATCTCTGTTGGGTTTCACCATCTGCTTCTTTAGAGGTCTTCATGAAATATCCATGTCTTTTATCTCTAGGGAAGTAAAGTTGACAGAATGGGAGACTGTGTAATGATTCAAACTGTTTTTAAAAATGGATGTTTGTGGTTACCAGTGCTGGGAAGCATGTATTTCACACCAATTCACTCATAAAAGCAGATCTTATTCACTTAATATGTGTATTAAGTGAATACAGTGTATGATGAACAGTACACAGATTAAAGACCCATTATTACATAAATTCAATGGGCCATAATAGAATAAGGGAGACAGAAAAGGTAATAGATAATCACTCAACAGTGTGCTCAATGCTATCACAGAGATATTCACTGTGTTTGATGGAAGCTCCTTGTAAATACAAACTAAGAGGACAGGTCAGACTGATTGGGAAAGTTGAAAAATGAGCTAACCAGTATTTGCAAAGGTACAGAGGTAATGTTTTAAATAGGGACATAGCCAAGCAGCAGTATATACATATTTAGGCTGTTAGCTACGGAGAAGTCAGATGAAGATAGCAAGGTGGGCAGGGCAGGACCAAGTGAGCTTTTTAATCAAAATTAGAGTACATGTTTGTCCTATCTCCAGAGTTACTCTCAGAAAATTCCTAAACTAAACCTCCTGCTGATGTTTCCAAAGTCCTGTGGGAGCCCAGTGAGGACCAACTTGTTTTCTTCTACATGAGCTGCTGTTTCATTTCCCTTTGAATTTCCTATGTTTGGAATATGTTTCTCTATTTTTTTGGCAATAGAAACCTTGTTATTTCCTTCCATTTCCTTCTGCTCATCTGCTCCTTTTCTATTGACCCAGTTAGTTAGCTTAGACTAACTTTGATTAATTCAAATTCAACTTATTATTAACATCATTATACCTGCAAAATCCCTTGAGTGATATAACACCATGTTCACACAGGCTGCCCATGTTCAGGGGAGAGAATTACATAAGGCGTGTATATCAGGGGACGGGAACCTCGAGGGCCATCTTAGAATCTGCCTATCACATGGACTATCCAACAGTGCCTATCACACAATATTTTAACAATAGATAATAAGCATTTCTTCATTGAAGATACATATTACATAATTTCAAAACGTGTATAAATTTTATATGACACATTTATACAAATAATATTTAGCAAAATTATATAAATAGTATTTTTAAACGTAATGGTGTTGCCTCTCTTCTCTGGGTAAAATGTCTTTCAATTCTCTGTAGGTGTCTCTCCTTTTAATCTTTATTAATTATAATAGCTAACACTATTTGACTCTTCCAACATTGTCTCCACCTTCTATCAAATGTGGGATTTTTCAATGGTCTGAATAGTTTTGGATCCTGTAGGTGAGACAGAAAAGACTTGCTTAGGTTTGTGGGCAGATTCATAGTGATTTCTTTCTGAATCTATAGCTGATCTGCTGTAGGAACAACCTCATGATTGTTCTAAGTAGAAGAAAATATTCTAATATCTTTAAATATTTCTCTTGGGGAAGAAATTAAGGACCCGTAATGATCTATAGATGCAAACATTTCTTAGTTTAGTCTGGACACTGATGGACAAGTGTTCTGTTGTTTTTGTAGAAACACACACATGAAAAAACAAGCACATGCTAGTTCTAAGCACATGTGCTGACTCTTCATGTTCAACTTTCTTATTGAAAACATGAAACATGCAAACCTGCAAAGTTCAGCTTGTCTTACTTACAAACATGAAATAAATGTCATAAACTTATTATTCACAGTGTTTCTCATATGGAAACTATGATACTTGGTGGTATCAGAGAGCTTCAAATACTATGTAGGGAATTTTTATAATCATCTTCCATAACAAACATGGGCAACAAAAATAGAAACAGAAAATATACAAAACTTATATTTTATGAAAATCCATAAATGTAGAGATAATAAAAGACAACAAAGTTTACTATTCAATTGCTTTGTACATCTGTAGAAATGTGAATGTAAGTGAAAATTCATTGTTACTGTAACACCAGTTCCCACAATTTGGAATACAGAGCAGAGTTTCATTAGTCCATCTAAATCAGAGTGATGCTGACAAAAAGGGAAAGAGATAGGGTATAAGAGTGTAGCATGGTACTCACCAACTATCTGAAAAAGTACTCTGAAACGAAATATGAAATAAATGATATTTGCTATTACATGTCCACTAATATAGACAGGCATTCTTGTTTGATTGTACTTCATGTCATTGAGCTTTTCAAATATTGTATTTTTTGTTTGTTGATTTGTTTTAACAAATTGGAGGTTTGTGGCAACCACATCTTGAGCAAATATGCTGGTGTCATTTTTCCAACAGCATGTGCTCATTTCATGTCTCTGTCGTATTTGGTAATTCTCACAATATTTCAAACTCTTTCATTATCTCTCATGGTGATCTGTGGTTAGTGATCTTTGATGTTATTATTGTAATAGTTTTGGGGCTCCACAAATCATGCCCATACAAGAGGGCAAATGTATTTGATAAAGATTATGTGTGTCCTGACTGCTCCACTGACTGGCTGTTGCCCAATCTGTTTCCTTCTCTTTGGGTTTCCCTATTCCCTGAGATAAACAATGTTGACATTAGGCCAATTAATAAACCTGCAGCAGCCACTAGTGGTGTTTAAATGAAAAAAAGAAAAAGAGTAAGATGTCTCTCACTTTGAATCAAAAGCTAGAAATGATTAAGGAAGGCATGTTGAAAACTGAGACAGGCTAAAACCCAGGCCTCTTGTGCCAAACAATTAGCCAACTTGTTAATAAAGAGAAAAAGTTCTTGAAGGATATTTAAAGTACTATTCCAGTGAACATGCAAACAAGCAGAAAGCAAAACAGACTTTTCGCTGATATGGAAAAAGTTTGAGTGGTCTGGATAAAAGATCAAACCACAACATTTCCTTAAGCCAAAGCCTAATCCAGACCAAGGCCTTAACTCTCTTCGATTCTATGAAAGCTAAGAGAGATGAGGAAGCTGCAGAAAAAAAGGTGGGAGCGAGCAGAAATTGATTCACAAAGTTTAAGGGAAGAAGCCATCTCCATAACATAAAAGTGCAAGGTGAAGTAGCTAGTGCTATTATAGAAGCTGCATCAAGTTTTCCAGATCTAACTAAGATTACTGATGAGGTGACTACACTAAATAACAGATTTTCAATGTAGATGAAATAGCCTTCTATTAGAAGGAGATGCCATCTAGGAATTGCACAGCTAGAGAGGAGAAGTAAATGCCTGGCTTCGAAGGAAAGGCTGACTCTTGTTAGGGGCTGATGCAGCTGGTGACATTAAGTTAAAGGCAGTGCTCAGTGGCCATTGCAAAAGTCCTAGGGCCCTTACAAATTACGCTACATCTATAAAGGAAACAGCAAAGCTGGGATAACAACACGTCTGTTTAAATCATGATTTACTGAATATTTTAAGACCACTATTGAGACCTACTTCTCAGAAAAAAGGAATTCTTTCAAAGTATTACTGCTCATTGACAATTCACGTGGTCATCCTAGACCTTTGATGGAAATGCACAGGAGATTGATGTTGTTTCATGCCTGCTAACACAACATTCATTCTGCAGCCCATGGATCAAACAGTCATTTCTACTTTCAAGTATTATTATTTTAAAATGCATTTTTTTAAGGATACAGCTGCCATAGATACGGATTCCTCTGATGGGTTGGGGCAACGTCAATTGAAAATGCTTTGGAAAGAAATTATCATTCTATATGCCATAAAGAACTTTTGTGATTTATGAGAGGAGATCATAATATCAACATTAATAGGAATTTGGAAGAAAGTGATTCCAACCCCCAGGGATGACTTTGAGGGGTTCAAGACTTCAGTGGAGGAATTCACTGCAGATGTGGTAGAAAGAACAAGAGAACTAGAATTTGAAGTGGAGCCTGAAGATGTGACTGAATTCTGCAATCTCTTGAGAAAATGTGAATGGATGAGGAATTGCTTCTTCTGGATAAGCAAAGAGAGCAGTTTCTTAAGATAAAATCTACTTCTGGTGAAGACATTGTGAACATTATTGAAATGACAACAAAGGATTTAGAATATTGTATAAACTTAGTTGATGAAGCCATGCCAGGGTTTGTGAAGAGTGACTCCAATTTTAAAAGAAGTTCTACTGTGTGTAAAATGCTATCAAACAGCATTGCATGCCACAGAGAAGTCTTTTGTGAAAAGAAAACTCAATCAAAGTGGCAAACTTCAGTGTCATCTCATTTTAAGAAATTGCCACAGCCACCCCAACCTTCAGCAACCACCACACTGATCAGTCAGCAGTAATCGTCACTGAGGCAAGACCCTCTACCAGCAAAAAGATTACAATGCACAGAAGGCTCAGATGATCATTAGCATTTTTTAGCAATAAAGTATGTGTAATAAAGGTATGCACTTTTTTTTTAGGAATAATAACGTTTGACACTTTATAGTATAGTGTAAATATAACTTTTATATGTACTGGTAGACCAAAAAAATTGTGTGCCTCACTTTATTGTGACATTCACTTTTTTGGTGATATTTGCTTTATTGTGGTGGTTGGGACCTGCAATATTTCTGAGGTATGACTACATTTTTTAATGTTAATAATTAATGTCGACATAAACTGCTTGGAATTGAAATTTCAATGTTTGCTAAATTCTTATATTTAATTATGAGTTAAATATAAGAAAAATATCACTGAAGAAATTCCCCATCTACTGAATAAGTCATGAATAAAGGGATTTAAGTACAAGTAAATCAAACCTACTGAATTGCTTCTGGTGATGGAATTAGCTCATACATGGAGGGAAGGAATGTGTTATATATTTTTAATTTAGATTCTGATAAATTTCTTCATGTAGGGCTCATGATATCTTGGCTTAAAAGAATTTATGCAATCTGGGGTAAAATTGTTTTCTTTGTTGTTGCACTCGTGGAAACAACTCAGTACCAAGATTCTTTCAGAAGATAAATAGGGTTGTATTTAACATGGGCAGCATTCCATTAGCAATGTCTTGGACAGGAAAACAAAGAAGACACTCATGGAATGATAATATATTGAAAGATGCTATATATTAAAGATACAAAACATACCAGAGGCATGAGCAGGATGGATAAATTTGGATTCAACTCAGAAAGAGTAACTGTATGACAGTTGAAAATTAGTCAGAATCAAGTACTCAAGTTTCCAAGAAACAGTGCTTTAAAGATTATCACAAATATCACTTCTTCTTCCTTTTCTTACCTAGTTTGACCTTCTCTTCCGCAATTCTCTTTTTTCCTGTAAGACTTCTATTTTGCTTTTTAATTGATTCGTACAAAGGAGTATTAAACCCAAATACACACAAAATTAGGTAGTTTTTGTAACTAAAAGTACTGGCTACTTAATATTTTACAGTATGTACAATAATTGCTTCTTTCCAATATTGTTTTTTTCAAGGGAGTTAAGAGTCCTAGAATACAAAGGTGATTCCTCCACATTCATACACACATATTCCCAAACATGCTTTTAACCTGAAAATTGAAAAAGCCATAATTTTCATTTATTATTTTTTAAATTTTAAATAAAATTATAATAATTACAATTTTTCTGTCATATAAACAAGTATCAAACAGTATTTGTTGTACCAAATGCCAATAAATGAGAAAAACAGAGAAGGCAGTATTTTGGTGATATCCTTGACTCTTCCCGTGCAAAACAATGTGTGATGAGTGGGAGTCAAAGAATAATAATTTATAGTGAAATACTTATATTACTGGATTTGCATAGTATCATATGATTTAATAATGAACTATAGATCTACATGTGGAAAGTATACAGGAAGATAAAATAGATAAGTGTTAAGGAGAGAAAGAATCATTTTCTCTTTTGGGAACAAAGCCAAGATGTATGGGCTAAACTTAAGAAAAAGAAGAATTTGCTCTGAAAATAACAGAAATTGATTTGACCACATGATAATCTGTCAAGGGAAGAAACTACAAATTACTTCAATAGATTTATCCCTAGTGAATTTTTAAACCAGAGTAGATAACATACAGCAAAGTATAATAATGCGAACAACAATAACCCGGCAGAAAGAGTAGAAAACTTCTGAGGTCATTTTCATTATAATTCATTAGTTTTGAAAAGTGCATTTGATATGTTAAAACAGTGGGGTCCCAGACCTTTTTGACACCAAGGGCCAGTTTCATGGAAGACAGTTTTTCCACGGGGTGAAGTGGAAGATCTGGGGGGAGTGCAGATCTCAGGCAGTTATGCAGCAGCGCCGGGGAGTGGCTATAAATACAGATGAAGCTTCATTTTGCTCACCTCCTGCTGTGTGGCCCAGTTCCTGAGTTTCATGGCAGACAATTTTGGGGGAGCAGAGGGAAGCAGAGCTCTCAGGCACTGATGTGTGCCCAGTTCCTAACAGGCCACTGACTGGTACCAGGCCGTGGCTGGCATTGGTGGCAGGGTGCTGCTTTTAAGGACCTCCAAAGCAATTGGGGAGCAGCTGTGGGTGCAGGTGAGGCCTGGTTCCTGCTGTGTCACTGCCAGTCCTGCTGGCACTGGTTCGCGCAGCCTGGAGGTTCAGGGCTGCAGTCTTAAAAGGTCTTGAAGTTTGTGAACACATTTTTCTGCAAGTGTTCTAAGCCAAGAAAAAAAGGGAAAAAGAAAAGAAAAAGAAGAAAGGTCTTTAAATAAAAATCTGCATCTGAAAGCAATTTCAACCATTTTCTCAGCAAGCTGAATATTTACAAATGTCTTATGGTGCAAATTAATATAGTATCCTAAGATTTATGTGGTAGTAAGAAATTCCTGGTTCCAGAATCATAGTGATACAGGAAAGTGGACCCCAAAATGGGGTCCTAAGCCTGAAGTCCAAGTGGGTTCTTCGTTTGGCACAGGAAAGAATTCAAGAGCAGGCTGACAGAGTAAAGCAAAAGCAAGTTTCTTGACGTAATAAAGAACAGAAGGAAGGCTTGCTCCATAGGCAGAGCAGCAACTATCTCTCAGAGCAACAGAGAGTAGCACTTTCTGAGTTTCTAGGGTCTTATTTTATACCTTCTATTTAATCTTATGTTAAGTGGAGGGAGAATTTTTCATAAGATTTCTGGGAAAGCGGTGAGGAGTTCCCAGAACCAAGGGTCCCTTCCCCTTTTAAACCATAAAGGGTAACTTCTGGGAGTTGCCATGGCTTTTGTAAACTGTCATGGTGTGGGTAGAAGTTTCTTTTAGTATGCTAATACATTATAAGCAGGGTAAAATGAGCAGTGAGGGTATCCGGAGGCCTTTTTCATGGCCTTCTTGGTTCTAGTTGGTTTGGGCTGGCTTTCCCTCCACCTCCTGTTTTAACAGAGACCTTGGTTCAGGTCTATGACTCCTTATCCAGCAGGGCCTACCACTTCCCTACCTCAATAGGTGTGAGAGATTAAGGCCCTTAAAGACTTGATAACCAAATCATATTCTCAGAGAATTTGAACCCCCTACCCTTGTATGTAAGCCATGCTGTAGCCAAATAACAACAGCAGCCGTAACAAACACCCCATTCTCCTTTTCCTTGCTGATATACTGCATTTTTTCAGGACTCCACGCTTTTGCTCAAGTAAGTTCCAGGAACTTCTACACTGCCAGTTATACCCCGACTCACATCCTCAAGCATTTTCTGACACCCTATTGTTTGGTCCTCTGGGTAAAGTTGCATAGATGTTTATTCAAGACTCTATATTTGACGCCTTCAATGTTGTGTTTTAATTTTCTGTACACTTAATTTACTTCACCCATAACATTGTTTCCCCAAACACAAACATTCATCTCCTAGGGAGAAATGAAATTATTGGAGGGGCCCCGTAAATTTATATGTCCATGTGTATATTTTCAATTAGAGGGTAGTAAAACTATAGTTATTCTTTTGTAAAAAAAAATCTAAAATATTCAATCTAGAACAGCAAATTAGTCTAGTCAACAAATTTGCCTTATAGGTCAAATCCAGCTTGCTGCCTGAATTTGTAAGTAAAGTTTTATTAGAACACAGCCACAACCATTCATGTATTTTCATGGTTGCTTTCATGCAGTAACAGCAGAGTTGAGTAGTTGCAAGAGAGATTATACGGCCTGCAAGGCTAAAACATTTACTATCTGACCATTTACAGAAGAATCTGGCTTATCCTGATCTAGAATATAATTGCCTTGAGGGTAATGTTAATATTTTAGACATATTTGCATCACCCACTGTTAATACCTTAGAGAAAACTCTCAGACTCCAAGGGTTAAAATAACAAATTATTACATTTCCCCCAAACATGCTTTTCTGCCTTCTTTATTACCGCTCTTGTTTACAGATGTCAACAAATATTCACTTGTTTGAATTTAAAAATATTAGAGTCTTACTTACTTCTTTCTCTTCACTGGACATATTCACTAATCAAGTCTTACTAACTCTTACGTTTATTTAATTAAATCTCCTGGCTATTCCTTTTCCAATCTCACCATTCCTCTTTCTTCCAGATGTGAAACTTAACTGGATGTATATTTTACCATACATGATTTCACATTACAAACATACGCTTTTGCATATATAAGCATCTTTAACAGAAAGCGCTATGTTTAATGTTTTAAGAATTTACATGTATGATATCCTATGGAACTTATATTTCATACAGCAAATTTTTATTTTTTTCACTCAACATCATGTGATTTGTTTATGTTGATGCATTTTCTGGTTCAGTCATTCGGTGTTTCAGAAGATGACTGCGTGTCTCCCTATTGATGGACATCCAATTATTCCCAATATTCCTATTACAAATGATGCCTGAATATCTTGGGCACATAAATGAGGGTTTATTTAAAGCCTATACCCAGAAATAGAAATACTGGCCATTATATATATATATATATAAATAAATATATATATGTATATTATACTCATACTATATTAATATTAGTATCCTATTGCTGCTGTAACAAATTATCACAAACTTAGTAGCTTTGAACAACACAAATTTATTATCTTAGAATTCTGTAGGTCAGGGTCTGAAATGGGTTTCACTGGGCCAAAATCAAGGTTTCTGCAGGGCTGTACTTACTCCCGCGTCTCCAGGAAAGAGTCTGCTTGACTTTTCCAGCCTGTGGAGGCTGCCTGTATTCCTTGGCTCCTGGCCACCTTCTCCATCTTCAAAGCCAGCAGGGTAGGATCTTCAAATCTTTCTGACTCTGACTGTTCACTTCTCTCACCACATGTGCTTCTCTGACTCTGACTCTCCCACTTTCCTCTTAAAAGAACGCTTGTATGACATTGGGCACACTCAGATAATTTAGTTGAGGATCTTTAACTTCATCATATTAGAAAGTTTCTTTTAACAGGTAAAGTAACATATGTATGTGTCCCAGAGATTAAGATATAGAAATCTTTGAGGGGACACATTCAGCCTACCACAGGTATAGACATCAGTGAGGTTGTTAGATACTATCAAGGTCTTCTCCAATACAGTTTTAGCCATTTAAATACTGCCTCCATTGTTACCATGTCTTCGTCAACACCGGCAATGTCAGCTTCTCTGGAAGGCGTAAAACCTGAACTCATTGCTATCACATGTAAGTTTAAATTTTGATGTAATTTCAAACATACAGAAAAGTTTCAATAATAATTTAAGAAACTGTTTTATGTCACTTACCTGCTTATTACCGCTTATTTCAACCCATTAGAGACTAACTTGGAAATGTATGTCCCTTTATCTCTAAATATTTCAGTATGTATTTCCTCAGAATAAGAATATTCTTTTATTTAATCATAACACAATTCTGTAAATTAGGAAATTTAATGTTGATTTAATACTATCATAAAATCCCCAGTCCTATTCAAATTTCATCAATTGCTCCAATAATACCCTTTATAACCATTTTCCCTTGGTTCAGGATCCAGTTCAGGATTGCATATTGTGTTTATTTGTCATCTCCCATTAGACTCTTCATCTGGAAATTTTCCTCAGTCTGATATTTTGAAAGGATACAGGACAGTTTTTGCTTAACACACCTTTCGATTTGGTTTATCTATTATTTCCCCATGATTTTAATCAGATTATATACATATTGGTAGGAATACCCCAGAAATGATGTTGTGTCTTCCTCAGAGCATGTTATCAGGGGCACATGATATTAACTTTTCCCACACCTAGTGATAATATCTTTGGTTACTAGTTTAGCATGATTTCTGCTAGATTTCTCCACCACAATGTTATAGGCATATCTGACAGATATCACAAGTTTGACTGCAGATGAACAAATAAAGTGAATATCACAATAAAGTGAATCACATGAATTTTTTGGTTTTTCAGTGCATATAAAAATTATATTTATACTATATTGTAGTCTATTCAGGGTGCATTATGCCTAAAAATGTAAATACATTAATTAAAAAATACTTTATTGCTAAAAAATGCTAATAATCATCTGAGCCTTCTTCAAGTTGTAATATTTTTGCTTGTATAAGATCTTGTCTTGATGTAGATGGCTGCTGACTGATCAGGGTGGTGATTGCTTAAGGTTGGTGTCACTGAGGCAATTCCTTTAAAGTAAGACAACAATTAAGTTTATTGCATCAATTGACTCTTCCTTTAGCTAAAGATTTCTCTGTAGCATGCAATGCTGTTTATAGCATTTATCCACAGTAGAACTTCTTTCATAATTTCAGTCAATTCTCTCAATCCTCTCAGACCCTGCCTGTGCTTTGTCGACTAAGTTTTTATAATATTCTAGATACTTTTGTCATTTCCACAATATTCACAGGATCTTCACCAAACATAGTTTCCTTTTCAAGAAACCACTTTCTTTGCTCATCTGTAAGAAGCAACTCCTCATCTCTTCAAGTCTTATTATGAGATTGAAGCAATTCAGTCACACCTTCAGGCTCTACTTCTAATTCTGGGTTTCTTACTATTTCCACCACTGAAACAGCAGTAACTTCATCCGCCGAAATCTTGAACTCCTCAAAGTCATCCATGGGGGTTGGAATTTCTTCCAAATTTCTGCCAATGTTGATATTGTGACCTCTTCTCATGAATCACAAATGTTCTTTGTGGCTTCTAGAATGGTGAATTCTTTTCAGAAAGTTTTTAATTGACTTTGCCCAGATCCATCAGAGGAATCACTATCTATGGCAGCTATATCCTTAAAAAATATATTTCTGAAATAATAAGACTTGACAGCAGAAATGATTACTTGATCCTGGGCTGCAGAATGGATGTCATGTTAGCAGTTTCCTTTGTAGAACACAGGCAGAGTAGATTTAGCATAATTTGTAAGGGCCCTGGGCCTTTGGCCGGTGAGCACTGATTTTAACTTAAGGTCACTAGCTGCATTAGCCCTTAACAAGAGAATTGGCCTGTCCTTTGAAGCTTTGAAGCCAGGCATTTACTTTTCTTCTCTAGCTATGAAAGTCCTAGATGGCATCTTCTTGCAATAGAAGGCTATCTTATAAATCTGTTGTTTAATGTAGCCACCTACAACAATTATCTTAGCTGGACCTTCTGTCTCACTTGCTGTAGTTTCTACAGAAGTACTTGCTGTATGACCTTGCACTTTTCTGTTACGGAGGTGGCTTCTTTCTTTAAACCACATGAACAAACTTCTGCTAGCTTTCAACTTTTCTTCTGCAGATCTAAGCTTCTATCCAGACCACTCAAACTTTCTCTACATCAGCAATAAGGCTGTATTGCTTTCTTATCATTTGTGTGCTTAATAGAGCAGCAATTTTAATATTCTTCAAGAATTTTTCCCTTGCATTCATTACTTGGCTAACTCTTTGGCACAAGAGGACAAGATTTTGACTTATCTTGGCTTCTGACATGCCTTCCTCACTAAGGTTAATTATTTCTACTGTTTGACTTAAAGTGCAAAGCATGTCTTTTTTTCACTTGAATACTTAGCAGCCATTGTAGGTTTATTAATTGGCCCAATTTCACTGTTGTTGTCTTTCAGGAAATAAGGATTCCTGAAGAGAGGGAGAGAGCGGTTTATACATATCTTTCCCTTGTCAAACTTTCACTACATTTTTTTTTTTTTTTTTTTTTTTTTTAGACAGAGTCTCACTCTGTTGCCCAGGCTAGAGTGCTGTGGCATCAGCCTAGCTCACAGTAACCTCAAACTCCTGGCCTCAAGCTATCCTTCTGCCTCAGCCTCCCAAGTAGCTGGGACTACAGACATGTGCCACCATGCCCGGCTAATATTTTCTATATAGATTTTTAGTTGTCCAAGTAATTTCTTTCTATTTTTAGTAGAAACGGGGTCTCGCTCTTGCTCAGGCTGGTCTCGAACTCCTGAGCTCAAACAATCCACCCGCCTCAGCCTCCCAGAGTGTTAGGATTACAGGCGTGAGCCACCGCACCCGGCCAAACTTTCACTACTTTTAGCATCCATGGATAAGTCTAACTCCATTAATCATTCTGTATTGACTAGTTGGCATTATTTATTTTTACTTCCACTTGTCCTAGATTTGGCCAGTTAGAGCCCCTCAAGCTAGCACAAGTATATTTTTAACATATCTACATCATTCATTGAATATTCTATTACTGTGAGATGCAAAAAGATGTTCCATGCTCATCTTGTGCCTATATTTACTGATTTTCTGTCTTTCGCAGTGCTTAGCCTTAAAGATATGATGAAATAACATTATCAAGTGACTTGATAGTTAGATCAGGGAGAAATAATTTGAATACTAAAATATGGTGATATAATGAGATAAAATAAAGAGAAGAGAATGGAAGTGATGGTGAGAAGAGATACTATTGAGAAAATAATAATATCAAGACGGCATTAATCAGCACTACAGAACAATTTGGAAATTTTTTTCTCACTGACATTGCCTAGGCAGAAGAGTTCACAAAAGTATTAATTGAAAAAAATACAAACAAGTGATAGTAGCTAAGAAAGTCTTCTAGCCTTTTTGCCTCAAATAGATGTTTTATGTAAAGTTTTGTGTCCCTAAATTAAAGCACTAAGATGTTTTCTATAGAGTAGTATGTATCTTTCAGTACGCAGTACCTAAAATATTGGATATATTTTAATTAAATAATTTTATATTAATGCTCTTTGATACCAATGTGGCTTTTCTATGTGCACGTGTATATGTGTTTTATTCTTACTTGTAGCTGCCTGTGCCCTCTTAAGTTGTGGCACCATTGTTCTAAATGATTGTGCATTAACTCATTTATAAAACATACCTGCACACACAGCCCCGTACATTTAGTCTTTGCTGTGATACAGTAACTGTCTAGACACTATTGACAAAGTGGTAGAAAGAAAAAGTCCTGAGTAGGGATATTAGTTTTCTATTGCTGGTTTAACGAATTAATATAAACTTGATGGTTGGTTTCAAACAACAAAAAATTAATTATCCTACTTTTCTGGAAGTAAGAAGTCTGAAATGGGTCTCAGTTAAAATGAAGTGTCAGCAGATCTTTGTTCCTAATGGAGGCTCCAGGGGAAAATCTATTTCCTTGCTCTTTCCAGCTTCTAGAAGTCACCCCCATATTCCTTGGCTTGTAGACCTATTCCTTGATCTTCAAAGCCAGCAATGCCCAGTGGAGTCCTCACACTGCCACTCTTCTGGTTCTCCATTTAAGGACCTGGATAATTCCAATATTTTCCCTAAATTAGGGTCAGCTGACAGCAAACTTAATTCAACCTGCTGCAGTAATTCACCTTTACCATGTAATGTAATGTTCGCTCTTTGCAAAGATTAGGACATGAACATCTTTAAGGGACTATTACTCTGCTTATCACAGTAGCCAAAACTGATAATGTTCCTGCCCTGATGGAAATTGTATTTTATGGAAGAGACAGAAAGTCAATAAACAGAAATATGTCATAAATTTTCAAGAATAGATAAATACTTGAATAGAGTAGGATAAGTGGAGAGAAATTGATGAGAATTGAGGGTGACTATAAAAGGTAACTGTATCATCTCCATTTTACAAATGAGAGATTAAGACCAAGACAGGTTAGGTACCTTTCCCGTTGTCAATTGGACATCCACATCTCTATCTCTCCAAATCTCATGCTCTTTTTATGATGCAACTCTTTTTTGCCATCTCTCCAGTTCTCAGGTTAAGATAGTAATAAATCTACTCATGTTACTCACAATTGCATCTGTAGTACCTAGTGTCTGGCAAAGTGCCTGAAACATAACAAAACTCCAATAATTATTTGTTGTTGGTGTTGTTATTCCTTTAAGTCACTATCATCTCATATTTTCTTTTAAGCACAGAATCCAGAGAATCTTTCTTGAGACGCATATATGAATCTCCTTTGATAAAATTTTTGAAGCCAAACCAACAGAAATATCTATCATCTCTTAACATTTCCCACATTTCTCCACAGATTTCTTGAATGATCTCTGCAGATGGGCCAGGGCCATGGATAAAATATCAGCAAGCAATAGATGGGCCCCCTAAGTAAACAAACAAGGCAAAGGTATTCAAAAATTGTAACCAAGTGCCTTATATAGTCTTCATGGGTCATTTTTAATAATATGATATTTCCTTGAAAAAGAAAATAGTACTCAAGAAGCAGGTTACTTAGTTTTCATTGGGAGAAGTAATTTTCTTCACTTTCTTGATATTGCTATTTGAATCATTCTACTGCTTTAAAGTAAAATCCAGTGATTCATTATTACCTAAAATAACCCAGAGTTTCTGTCATCATATTCAAGGCCCTTCCCAATCTGGTCCCAATCTGTCATTCCAGCTTCATTCATTTTTTACCATCGTGTATCTATTATAGACTGCACTGTATTGCATCATAAATGTTTTTAGCTTCCAAGGAATTTCCTTGAATCCACACTTTCCTAAGAGTATGAGTTCCATAAAAGCAGGGACTGTGACATTTGTTTTTGTAGCATTGATGTTTAGCACAAAGACAATCACATAATAGCGTTTCAATAATTAAACTATTACTGATAGACTGAGTGAATAAATGAATGAATGAATGATTGGTACTTTATCAGAACATTTTGACTGCTCAATAATTCTGCTTTTATTTTCTACATTTATAATTGGATTTATCTCTATCAAAATATGGAACTCTTGCTTTATTTTCAGTGCTAAAGTAACACAGGCAGTTTTTATTTTTTAGATTCGAGGTATCAGCTTGACTATGTCTCATAGTGGATGACTCTAAGAAAACTTTGGGCTGTATGTGCCAATTTCCTGATCAGCCATTTACTTTTGCTTTGGTACATTAGTACCTTAATAGAAACTGCCTAATGTGCGGGTAAAGTCAGCAAAAAGTGAAATATAGGTCATTACTCAGTGGTATCAATTGAGCAGAACAGAAAAATGTAAATCACTAAGAAATGGGGATGGTTCATGCTGTTTTGCAGTTTGAAGTAAGTCTGAGGACTTTATGTGGCTCAGTGAGATCCTAGGGTCCACCTTAAAAAGCCGAGGAGCGAATTTCTCCTGTTAAGGGTCAATCTGATACTAGCAACTCTGAGCTCTAGAAAATGGAAGTACAGACTATATTTTTCCCTATGCTCTCTAATTGCCTAACCCTGTCCTTTGTGTACATATATTATGCCATGTGACCTTAAGCTTTTCAACTGACTTGCTTAATTTGCAAAACAAAAATGATACCTATTCTACCTACTTGACATGATTATTTTTGAGTATTAAATAACATATGCAAAAGGACTTTAGTACCAGACCTCATGAGTTCCCAATTCACACCTCTAGCAGCTTTCTGTGTCCTCTGGCCAACACTCAATTCCAGTGTCTAGAGCTCTGCACCTGAGGGCTCTTTTTGCTAGAACTGTGGCAAACCATGCTGTCTGTATGTTCCTGTGTGTGTGTGAACACACGGAACAGATGTAGCGCTAAGGGAGTTCCCAAGCAGGATCTAGCTCAAATTGTATACCGTGTCAGTTGGCTTGGTAACTTGCCTTTTGTTGGCTGCCTTCCCTTCCTTTTATCACATATCTACCTATGTTATCTGAACTTCTTACCACTTACACTTGAATCCTGGTTTCAGGATCTTCGATGAGTAGAGCCCAAATAAGAAAGCTTAATATACCACAAAGTGACAGATGAGTGGAGAATGATATTATTATTTTATCCTTATTATTAAATTTTAAATCAATAATATTTTGATGAATTTAATATTTATCAAATTAACAATTTGATAACTACTAATATCTTTCATAAATAAGAAACCTAAAGCTAAAAGATTTTTTTGTGTTTGGGGCTTTTCAAGGCACATAAGGAAAGGCTATGTGAAGGGATCTGTGGATAGGCAGGACTGGAAGTAGAGCAAAGAAAGTGTCTAGCTGAGCCCAAGGCTTTGGCCTGGAAACTTCTGGCTCCAAAATAGTGAAAAAAAATGCAAGCTGGCTTCATCCCTACATACACACAGAAAACCAAAAGGAAATATACAGCACTGTGATTATCGCCAACAATATCCCAGAACTCAGATATAAGGATAAGTCAGTTCCCAAGATCACAGAGAAGTGAAAAAACTCCAAGAAGACAGATACCTGTCCATACCTCCACCCACAGGAAGCATTGTGAGTGCTTGAAGAAAGAAATAGTCCCCAGGACAGCCAGAGATAAGGGGGAGAGGCAGGACTATCATCCCCAGCCCTGGAAATGCTGCTCTATAACTTGGCAAAAGATGATGCTAAATCAAAGTGTCTGTTCAGCAGCACTACACTGTGGAGGTACATTCCACAGGTCCTCTGGGCATGAACCCCTAGCCAGCCTTTCCATACTGCCAGGATATCCCCTTTGTAACCTCCCCCATTCCAGATGGGCAGTGCTCTGATCATTTGCTAGAACCAAGGCAAACGGGGGCTCAAGGTACCACTCAGTGCCAAAAAGGAGGCAGTGACCTAGCATAGACCTTTAGCCCTAAAAGCTCATATGAATTTACCTTTATAGCTTGTTTTGCTGACATTACTAACAGATTGATTTTAAAAATTGTCTCAGAAGAACAATTTGAGAAAGAAAATAAATAATTACGGCACTAGATTATTACCCATAATGTAAAATAAGAAGCCATCAGTCCATATTGAGTAAATAATTGAAAAAATTGAATAAATGGTAGGGAGGGGATAGTTCTTCCTTAAAAATATAATCCCAACTTGTTAATTTAAAAGGAATGAAAGAAATATAATGTTTTTCTAAGAGTTAGCTATACATATTAGGCAAAAGTATGATGAGAAAAAAGATATTTACATAGTTTTAAGTATCCCACCATGTGTTACTTATTAATCACAATGAGAAAAAGTAACTTTAAAGTGGAGAAAACAGGCAGACACCACTTTAACTAGTAATGAGACACATGAACATCACAAACCTGAGACAAGCATGATGTGGTGAGAAGGAAAACCATCATGTCTTTATGAATAATCATAAGAAAACATCAAAGTAAGCCAAACTGAGACACAGTCTACAAATTGACTCTCCGTACTCTTTAAAGTGTCAAGGTATGAAAGGTAGCGGTCAATGGAAGGACTCTTCCAGATTAAGGGAAAGTAAGATGTCATGACAACAAAATGCATCTCCTGATTCTGCATTGGATCCTGGGTCACTGGAAGGACATTTGTTGGTCAGTTGGAAAAATTGGTCTGTAGACTTCAGTATTAATTTTGTATCAAGGTTAATTTCCTGATTTTTGATCATTGAGTTGTCATTATGTAAGATGTTAACATTTAGAGAATCTGAGTAAAGCGTATGAGGGATTCTTTGTACTATTTTTGCAACTCTTTTCGAGTCTAAAATTATTTCAAAGTTACAGCTTAAAAATAATTTTTAAAAAACTTCTAAGATATTTCTGACAGACTCCTTAAGGAGATTCATACATTCGTTAGAAATAATTCAACCCCAAATCTCAAATTGGGACCAAAATTTAGAAATCACACCATGTTTAACAGAACTGTTTCATGAAAGTATTGTTATGTGCTTCTTTACAATATACAATGTTTTATAGGAAACCGTGTTTGACAAAGACTCACAAAACCAATATTTCTTTCTACCTCTAGCACTTGGGTATATATCATTGGAGGTTTCTATGTCTCCATTTCTTTCTCTGAAAAAAAAAAGTAGAGATAACTATCATCTGTACCCTAAGACCTTGGAAGTTATCTGAACAAAGAAAATCAAAATGGTCATAATGAAAATCTTATAAAGCAGCCCCTTGGTATCCTTTTTTACAGTAAGGTTCAATATTCCATTCTGAATGTGTTAGAAAAAAGATCTAGTATTTTTCTTTAAACTGAATTATTTTGAAATATGATTACGTTTTTCAATATGTTTCATTTTATCGAAACTGGATTTCTTTTAAACCAAAAACATTCTCCATTCTCAAGAGGCTGCCTTTTAATTATGTCCTTCCTTGATCTAAGGTCTTTCTTATTATTCGTTTAAATGTTATTGTTTGGACTTGAATTGATCGTTCCTGTTCAATTTCAGGGTTAGCATTTGCTGAGACTAGAGTGAATTTTTCCTCCTGTTTCCTTGAGGACATTCATCGGAAACATCATGTTTCACTTGATGGAGATTCTCCTGATGAAAGAGTTCACAACAAAGAACAAATTAATTTTTCGTAACGATCAATGGCACCATCCAATGCATTTTACTATTGTAAAAGTAAAGGCTTTTCTATTTTCTTTCCCTTTGTCCTCTAGCTTCCTGATTCCCTTAATGTAGAAAATGGACTATAGTCTATTTTTAAACAAATATTATGGCTCCCTCCTGGTCTTAATTAAAACAAAGACTATAACTCATCTGGAATCCTAATCTGGTTATGAATACTCAGTGATGAGCCTCAGAACCACGGCTCCAATAGAAAACATGCAGAATCAAGGGGAACCTATCTTTCTTGCAGCAAAACAGAAATGGGCCCTCCTAGCTGTGTGTCAGATCCTCATCCCAATTAATTCCTTTTCTCCTCTTTTTAATTTGTGTATATGTGTATATATATATAAATGCTTATATATCATATGTATATTTGAGTTTGTTTTGTTGTATTTCCACAATAAAGGGTACATTGTGAACCCACATGCATGGAATGGATAAATTATTTGTAGGTTAATTGCACACTAACTTTTCTGTTGCTACTCTTGTTTAGCACCTATGAGACTTCCTTTGTAGTGCTTGGAGACTACAGAAATAAAATGCAGTATTATTATGGCACTGCTCTACATTTGATACAATATCCAGGGCAGCCAAGCTAACCCAAAATGGCCAATTTGCCAAGCTCAGTTTGTCAGAGTGATTTTCCATGTCGAAAATGATCTATTCAACTCAGAAAGATTATTTTCCCTCACAAATATATGTGTGTGTGTGTGTGTATATATATATATATATACACACACACATGTATATATTTGGGATCCCCATGCATTATTAACTATGCACCAAGTCATATTCTTCCTAAGTAGCCACAGGAAAGTCAAATAACTCAGGTTTCTGAAGAGTTTTGAATAGAAAGAAGCAACTATAAATTTAGGACATAAAGTCTATTCTTTTACTATAACAAAGGGAGCACTGTTCCATCTCCAGTGCTCTCTAGAAGTTCTTATAATTGTAATACTTAATCATAAGGAAATGCTACTATTGCATATACACTAACCAATGCCAACAAAACATTAGGATATGTTATATTTCATATTGGTATATGCCAGGTTGACACAGTTGGAGTAGCACTTGTTACGTGGAAATGTAGTTTATGATTAAAATGTTCCCCATTTTTTCTCTAAGAACTAATATCGTCCTCAAAATATAGTGAAGTCCTCTCTCAAATATATATTTCTAGAAAAAGCTCGTATGTCTTGATGGAGCTTGTCATGCAGTGACCTTAGGTGAGGTAAGAGAAATGGGGAAGAAGAATTACGAGAAAAGAAGGAAGAGAATGAATACAGAGATTCTAAACATTCATCCTGTTGAGCCTTCAGTGGCTCCTTAAGTTACTTGGGCAACAATTGTCTTTCTTTCACTTCTTGAGTGAGAAAATAGAATAAGATTTTTCCATACTTATAAATATTCTGAGAGTGTAGGTCATCTGTGTAATGGTTTCCATTAAGATCCTTTCAATACTTCTTTCTGCTTGATTTTCACGTAAGTGTGCTAACATTACCATAGAAAGCTCCACTAAATTAAAATATTGTTATAGCTAAATGTTACAGGTGTTACATTATAATTCATGACAAAAGATTATTCATTAGTTCAAGGTTCTGTTAGCACAATCTTTCTGCCTTCATGACTAAGAAGTAACAATGTTTTTTGGCTCCATAATAATGACCTAATTGCTCATTTTCTTAATGCTAGCCCTGAAAAAAATGTAAAGAATGTGGTGACAATATTGTTCCTTTCCTAGTTAAATAGAAGAAGGAAAGCAGAATAGTGTACTTCAAAGTGCTACAATCACAGAGTTAGGAAAACTGAGTTTGAGATCCATCTTCTTTGCTTGTGTATGTCATTAAGTAATTTAATTTATTATTTCTGAAATTGTTTTTCAGTTGTAAGATGCAAATAATACCAATTGAAACTGTTTTTTAAGGGTGATGTAAGACTCAAATGTGATTAATGTATGTGATCTTACATGTGTACATTTTTTAAAATTTCAGAATATTGTGAGGGTACACTTACAACTTTGACTCAAATGGTACATGTGTACATTTTAAAGTATAGGGTATTATTCCCATTATCTTTGGCAATTATTCAAGCATTTGCCTGTGAATAACTGATATATGACTAGCTTCCCCCATCCACTCAAAAAACACCAAAGACTCTGAGGTTTTACACAGTTCTTTAAATATTCTCATGCAATTCATGATGCAAACATGACTCTCTAAATTATCAAAAATTATAATGATATTCAAAGTCATTTGAAAGAAGGACAATATTATATTTCACAGTGAGCAGGTATATGCAAATCTGCTCCCAAAGGTCAAAGGAGCTAAGAGGCTGAAAAAAAGCTGACGAATACAATTTCTCAGAAAGAAATATTTAATAGGGACTTATGAACAGAAGGGATATCTCAGGCAGCCATGAGATAGTAGATCACCACACCTTCCCTGCAGAAAGTATCCTTTATTTGGTAAGCTTTTAGGGTAAAGACATGTAAAGCTGGTTACGTCTCAGACTTTCTTGCCAAAACTTGGACCACTGAGGTGTTAGATAAGCATCTTTATGAGGGGTTATCTATGCTACAGGCATTGTTTAAAGACCTTGTTGCAAAACATCTTGGTATACAGGAGTCAAACATTGGTAATTACGGCAGTCATGGCTTCAAGATATCATCACTCTTGCCATACAATAGGCTGTTTTCCTACACTCAACCTCTTGAAACCAGCCCTTACAACCTCACGTGCCTACTTTTTCTGGGGTAGTTCCTGGGCCTAGCGGGAGGGTGTTGCTATTGTATGGCTTTAGCAGCAGTGCACTGGAGCCATTGGAGGCAGATGTCACAGCAACATCAAAGGCAAAAACAAAACAGTAAGCATGATATGAGTATAATACCTAAACCAATAAGCACTTCTCCCCAGGACCCAAACCAGCTATGAAGCCAATCATTCAAAGGGATGGCTTGGTCTGAGAAATTTGGGTTTTCATAACAGTCATTAATTTAGTGATATCATCTGATTCTTCAGTAATATAAACACAGTGTTCAGTTTTTATCATTGCACAGTCCCACCTTGTGCAGCAGTGAGCGTGACTAAAGCCATGTGATATTGGAGTGCATTTTGTGTTTCAAAGAGAGATTTCCATGCTGCTATTGTTCAAAGCTTTCTTTGTATGATTTGTTAGAGCATCCACATGCCAAATAACATCTTCAATGCCCAGTTGAGGAAGAAAAATAAAAGCCAATCATCATGCCGGTAGAAAACAGATTGGGCCCCAGGATTCCAAATGAGTGAGATTCACAGGCTTTGCAAGGGTGTCTGGCTTTCTGCCCATGTATAACCCAAAGAACATCTTCCTAATCATCCACAGGGTAACCAAGGCCATAAGTTGGTTACACATATCCAGGAAGTTCCACTTGGGGCCAACCAATGTATTCATATTTCTAACTGCAGTACCCATTCCACAGCCTGCTAATAAATACTTTGTAATATTATAGTATGCGAACTATATCCATCCCATACCCCTGTGCTATTTGGCCAGGTATCTTTAGAATGATTATTTTGTTCTCAATATGTGGGGGTGGGGGCCAAGTTGATTAAGCTGGACAAAAGATGGAGTTAACCAAATAAAACTATCCCTTATGTGGGTTATACCATTGCAGCATCAGGTTCTTCTGTTCATTAATTGGGGTGTTGCCATTTTGAAAGTGAGTTAGTTTCATTGACAGAAAAACTCTTTCCATGACTCCTTTTTGAAAGGGTAGTATTAATGGGCCATTAGGTTATTTTATCTCTAGGCATGCTTGTATTCAATACCATCATGTAATTTTGAAAAGCATTAATATATTCCTGATATTCTATTCAGTTTCATCCTTGGAAGAGAGATACCCACCGCAGCAGGCCAGAAGCACCGGAGAGTGACATAAGGCTGTATACCCAACCGGTGTTTTTCAGCATTATCTTGGATCCATTGTTGGAAAAGGTTTGCTTCATAGGCCACTGCTGGTAATAATAGCGACAGAACATAACTATGGCCAAGAAGAAAGAAACTTAGTGGGTTCTTGCAAGGGAAGTTATTTTCCGTCTCTTAGGATGGCCCTAGCTGATTCATTTAGAGAAGTTAGTAAAGAGGGTGCTCTTGGCTTTTGTAAAGAGTCCATAACCATATATGTTGCCCAGGGGATCAAGTGTCAGCAGCATTTGTCACAGGAATTTGGTTGCGCGTACACCATATTATAGACCATTGTGCCACAGGGTACAGGTGTTTCTCCCAACCATTTAAAGCAGACCATCACGGGTCCAGTATTCCACAGGATCAATGAGGACCACTCCAGCTGTCCAGAATATTCACCACTCTCTGGCAGGAAATAACCTTTCCAGCCTGAGGGTATTTGCCATTCCATGCCCCAGTGGAGCGTCCCCTTCTCTCATAGTATGTCCTTTGGCATCTTCATTCACAAAACACATTGGTTGTCAACCAGGTCTGGGAGCAAAGCAGTTGTTACCCATGTGTAAAAGACAGTAGGCACAAGGGATAGTTGTCCCAACTGGTGTTATGGGCAAGTGTCCCTCCTTTTGCTGAATTTAAAGAAATAAGGGCTATAATAACATATTCATCTACTCGTACAAGGTAGGTTTCCCCAGTAAAGTTTGAATTTGTGCTTTCAACAGACCATTTTTCCTTTCCATTAACCCAACTGCTTGAGGATTATATGGGAGTTGAAAGCACCATGCTATATCATATTCCCTGGCCCAGTTCTGCACTTGATGCCCAGCAAAATGAGTCCTTTGGTCACTGTCAATGTTCCAGGGATCTCTATGCATGGTACTGAGAGCCTCTAAACCTATAACAGCACTGGCTTGATTAGCTTGTTTATAAGGAAACCTTGTAGCAGTGTTCACACAGGTTAACACATACCTCTTTCTTTGACATACAGAGAAAGGCCCTATATAATCCACTTGCCAATCTGTTACAGAGTGGGTGGTGCTGTGAATGTGTACTGCTTGATATGGTCTACCCTGTGGACACAATTGAGAACGTGGTAAACAGGGCCAGTTGTGGTGGCTCACACCTGTAATCCTAGCACTCTGGGAGGCCAAGGCGGGAGGATTGCTGAAGCTCAAGTTCGAGACCAGCCTGGGGAAGAGTGAGACCTCGTCTCTACTATTAAAAAAAAAAAGAAAAAAAACAACATAGTAAACAGTTTGTAGCAGCTGTTAGAAGGTCACTATATCTTAAGGGCTGTCCCGCCCCCTTGGCTATCTCCCAGCCTACTCTTGCACATCTGTGACCACTTTATGCACCCAGGTTTTGCTCAGTTATATACCCAGTTATATAACCTGGGCTGTCACGGTGCTTCTAACTTTTGTTAGGGTGTCAGTTTCTGTATTTCCTAGAACTGAGTTTTTCTTGCCTATGGCCACATGAAATACAGTTAAATCAGCTGCAGGGTATTGCAGCTTCTTGCATGTCTTGCCCCGTGTTCATGCTTCATATGAGTTTGTGCATAGTAATCCACTTTTCTTGTTCCCATTGGACTAGCCACATAGTTAGACCTTTGAATACAGCTCAGCTACCAGCGCAAAGAACCAGAGGCCAGAACTCATGTGTGATTACTAAACAAGCAGCTTGTAACTCAGTCCACTGACTAGTCTGAGGCATACCTATGTCAAACCAGATTGTATCAGTTTGTGGTTGTATAGCAACAGTGGTCCAAGTACAGGGGTTTTTCCCTGCTGGAGCCATCTGTATACCAACCATCATCCAGAATGGGCAACACTCTCTTACTGTGTTAGGCACCAAAGTACAGGGGGGTGAAGGGATGTCTTTTGGTTGCTCGTCTGTAACAGGACCTAACACAGCATACAATCCTGGGCTTAAGGGACTCATTGCCAAAACACTTCATTGTAAATAGGGGTGACATTTATTCAAAGTAGGTGTTTGGACTACAGTGGAGGTGGGTCATTTAAACAATCCTTCTAGTAGGCTCATTCTCACAGTCACAGGAATGGTTGTTGTTAATGATTCCACTTTCTGTAAAGTATTATATACTGCTAGCACTTGTTCAAGGAGAGAGTATCTGGTTTCAGCTCCTTTTCATAATTGCGACCAAAATTCTAAAAGGACTGATTTACCATACTGTGATTGCCATACCCTCAGGAGTAGCAGTAATATCCAAAGTCTAAGCTGTATATTCTAAATGGATGCCTAAGGCTTGTGCCTGCCATACAAGCACTTTAGCCTGTTTAAAAGCTTCCTGATGAGGTGTGTCCCTGTCCCATTGTGACCCATTTCTGTTAAGTCTATATAGTGGTCATGCTCATTGGGCTAAGTGTGGGATAAATACTCTTTAATAACCCAAAAGACCCGCAAACATTTGGATTTCTTTACCGTTTTTGGAGTTGGAAATTGTTAGACTTTGTCAATCACTGTACCCGATACCAAGTCTTACCCAACCACATTACTCCTAACAATTTCGCTGCGAGCCCTGGGCTGTGGATCTTCTGAGGGTTGATTGCCCATTCTTGTTCCCATAGATGAGCACACAATGCCATAAGACTTTCCTGTAACACATGAAAATATTCAGGAGTTAGCATAACGTCATCAATATAATAAAGCCATTATGTTGTTTTCAAAATATTGAAATAAGAACAAAAGGAAGTCTCTAGCCACCATTCCATGACATATCATAGGATTGTGAAGGTGCCTCTGGGGCAACACTTGAAAGGTCCACTGGTGACTTTGCCAGGTAAAAGCAAATTGGTCTTGTGGTGGTTCAGAGACAGGAATGCTGAAAAAGGCATCAGCCAAATCTAAGACAGTGTGATGTGTCCCCAGCGCGGATACGAAGTGGTTGACTACCCGAGTGATATTAGGAACTGCAGCATGTATGGCCAGGGTTACCTTGTTCAATTCCCACTAACCCACAGTCATCTGCCAGGCACCATCTGGTTTGTGTACAGGCCAGATGGGACTGTTAAATGGGCTTTGAGCTGGGCAGATAATATGCACTATTGTCAGTACCTCAATAGTTGCACTTATTTTAGCATGCCACTCAGGTAATTTGTATTACTTAATGCTGACAATCCACCTAGCGTCAGGGAGTTGTACAGGTTCCCATTTTGTCTCCTCCCTGAGAACAGAGTTTACTAAACTCACCTTCAATCTAAATTCTCCTACAGAAGTTTGCAAAATCTTCCTAATAGAATATTCATGCCAAAAATGTTTTCTGGGACAGGGGCAATAAACACCATGTATGGGCAGCAGGGAGATTTTCCAGTACATAGATGTATTACAGTCCTTTTTATCAGGATATTTTGTCCCCCAGAATAATTAAGCCTGCTCACTAATCAGGGTGTCTTTCTGGATTTCCATGGATTAATGTACATTCTGCTCCAGTATCTACTAAGGCAATAGTCTTCTCTTTATTCCAGGGGGACCAGTAAATGGTGGGCTCAACATGGGGCATCTGGTCACCCCCTATTGCTAGAACATGGATCCTCCCCTGATAGTCCAGGGCATTAGAACGAGGGTTTGGGTCATCTTCTTCTTCTTCCAGAGGGGCAAAAGAGAAAGGAGGAAACTCCTGTTCAGGCTGTAGTTATCTCCATAAGGCTACTAATACAGCATAAGGATGTTTGCCTATTTTTCTTGGGGTGTTCCTGCTTACAATATATCATACCACATTTGCTTACGAGTGACTTTTATCAGTCCCTTTCCTCCTTTTCCCCCTTCTTTCTGTGGGGTTTTCTGTTTTCCCCTTTGTTAGCCCTTGTTGGGTTACTAAGTGTACCCTGTCCCTGGCTTTCTGGGTTTCTCCTGCATCTGTAATGGCTTCTCCTGTGTCATCCCACTATAGGACTCAATAAAGACAGCAAAGGGCTGTGCCATTCTCTTGGTGAACCCTGTAGCAATTTATTTTTCATCCCACCAGTAAAAACTGCTTTATCAGGTCTTGAGAAAACCTGAGCATAGATGGCTTGCCTCATTTCTAATTCTCAGAGAAATGCCTGAACCTATTCGATCAACAGCCAGGAGGTCATCCCTCTGGTATATCTCCTTCATTAGGCCAAGCTTCTCTCATAGGTAGAATGATCCAGTCCATAAGGCTGTAATTCCCTTGTGTTTGCTGTGCATTATGAAGGTGTTGCTGCAGGGCTGGGTGGGTGGTATTATTCATTTTTTTGTGCTTCATTCCCAGCTAAGGAAATATCATCACCCCATGTCCCACAGTCAGACTATTCAAGCTGTCAGGGCATCCCTAGGTAGTTGTTTAAAGGTCTTTGCAATCTCTAAGAGTTCTGCAGCAGGCTATTCCCTGATTGTGAGACTCTTCTGTATCAGCTGACACCCAGTTTACTGTAGTTGTCAAGCTTTCACTTTGCTTTGCATGAGGGGGCGAGTTTGCCAGTGATCCTCATCCCCTCTTCGTCTATGACTTCTATGTCATCAGAGTCTTCTTCTTCATAACCTTCCCAGGGATTCCAAGTTCTCACACCCCAGTTGGGCTTAGTTATGAGAGCTCTGATTTTTTATCTTTCCATTTCTTTCCCCCTAGGCAGACAAATTTATATGCTAATGTTTCAATTTTTGTCTCTTGGTCTTCCATTTTGTCCACTAAGTTGGATGCAAGGAGGGGTGTATGTTCTTTTCTAGTTGTAATTCCTCTTCCAGCATTTCATTTTTGCTTCTGCTTCTAGTTGGGAATTCATTGACAAGTGAATGGCCTACAGAAATTGCCAACCCACTGCAGCAGCTGTCTGCTGCCCTTCCTTACCACAGTGCACTCTATGGCTTTCGGTTAATAACTGCTCTATGCCAATCAACATTTTTGTGGTGTTCTTGTAGTCATGTGGAGGTCCATAAGTGTCTAATAGATGTGCCACACCATCTCACCCCATAGGCATGGCTGTCCATCCTGGGATTTCCCCAGCAGATATTTTATTCTCCTTACTCATTTCTTGGTCTCTTAGCTCCTGGCTAGCTCACCAAATGATCCATAGTGAACAGGTATGTGCAAAACTGTCCCCAAAGGCCAAGGGAACTGAGAAGCCAAAGAAAGAGGCAGGCAATTCCATTTCATCAGAAAGAAACATTTAATAGGGACAGCTGCAAGGTGACAGATCTCTGCACTGGCCCTCCAGAAATTATCGTTCATTCAGCAAGCTTTTAGGGTAAAGACAAAGCTGGTCACTTCTCAGAATTTCTTGCTGAAACTCGTGACCACTGGGAAGGTGAGACAAACATCTTTATGAGGAGTTATCTATTCTATAGGCACTCTTTAAAGACCTTGCTGCAGAAGTCAAACATTAGCCATCATGGCGGCTTTACTTCAAGATGGCATCACTCTTGTCATACAACACGATATTTTCCTGCAATAACATAGAGACATTTAATATCATTGGGCCTTGGAACTTTAGGAAAACACCTGTAACACTTTGATGGATCCTGATGAACTCTGCCTCTTCCTCAAGCATCTTTGTGTGTTGGGATCATCTGGCCCCTAAATAAATCCTAGGGCTCATAATTTTGTAAAGTGTCTGAAGGGGGTGGAGCAGCTCCTTTTCCCTAAAAGAATAGTATGGTTTTTGTTTGTTTGTTTGTTTGATTTTGGAAATGTCTGAAGGTGTGGGACCTGGAAATTTAAAACAGTGGACTTCAGGGAGGAAATGGAAGCTAAGTGAGATCTTTTTTTTATTATTATTTGTTATTATAGGGGTACAGATGTTTAGGTTAGGTATGTTGCCCTTGCCCCCCTTTCCCCCCAAGTCCCAGTTTCAAGCGTGTCCATCTCTCGGATGGTGCGCATTGCACTCTGTGTATGCATATATCCGTCCCCTCCTCCCCCTCTCCCCTCACCCCCCCCCGCCGCCTGACATCCAGTAGATGTTATTCTCATATGTACACTTATGTGTTGTTCAGTTAATACCAATTTGATGGTGAGTACATGTGGTGCTTGTTTTTCCATTCTTGGGATACTTCACTTAGTAGAATGCATTCCAGCTCTATCCAGGAGTATACAAGAGGTGCTATATCACCATTGTTTCTTAAAGCTGAATAGTACTCCATGGTATACATATACCACATTTTATTAAT
>RJWJ010014842.1:0-37200 GCA_004363605.1 Indri indri | reverse complement strand
AGGGGCCAAAAGGTCAAGGAGACATGCTTCTCTAATTCCATTGTCCCAATTTTAACAACTTTCCAGATACGCCCAGCCCAGATGAGTGGTTCTCAGTCCAATTCCCAGGCCTACATGAGTTTCTTCCCTGCTCTGTCCATTTGGAGGTAGAAGATCCTGCAAGTGTTAGCACAAGTAGGCCCCAAGTTGTGGCCATGGAGCATTTGTTTGCCAATGTTAGGCAGACAGGTAGGAAGGTAAGGAAATTAGGGTGGAGGGTGGCAAGGCAGGAGGAGGGAAAAGGAAGGAGAAGATAGATAAAGCTTGGACAAACAGTAGTATATTCATGTGCATGCATCTGAGGCCCCTCTAGCTGCTATGAGTGGAAAGGGAAGGGTAATGCCCAGGGCCCAGGGAGCTGGGATTGGTAGTTGGAAGACAGGTCCCTTCACACTGCCACAATCCAGTATGAAATTTCCAAGAGTCATAAGAATTCTAAATTTGAACCTGGGCTCAAAAAATAAAGTTATAGAAAGATTTTTTAATTAAAAAATAAAATGTAAAGTAATAAAAATAAAGAAGACAAAGGAAAATTTCCACAACTTCAGTTAATAAAAGTCTCAAAGTCAATATTCTTTGGAAACACCATTGAAAGGAAACATCTAGATAAAATATCTCAGACTTTTTAAACTCATAAATTTTAAATGGAACTCTCAATAAGAGTTCTATTCAAAATTATGCTGTGTAGCCAGTACTCTTGGACAATCAGAAATTTTGTCCATGGGTGTTGGATATAAAGAAGCTGGATTCAATAATAAAAAAATTGGTATGGGCGATGTGGTGTGCAAGAGCTATAAAATTTTGCATATCATGAACCCAGCATTGAAAAGATATTCTTGAGTCAGAGAAGTACTAATGGTTTCTGTAGAACAGCTTTAGTTAGAGATGAACCTGGAACATTGATATAAGTATGTGGATACTACCAGCTCGAGAAGAAAAGGACAATGAGAAATTATATAATAACAGTGAATAGACTGTGGACAAATACAACCTAAATAAAAACTTTCAGACTATCTGGTTAGTCTCTCATCTTTTTCTCTTATGGTATTGGGTTTACAAATATTCTTCAAACACTGGGAAAATGTATTAAATGCATAAATGAATGAATCAAATATTTAATAAATATAGATATAAATAAAATTAAAATAAGCAATAACTTTATAATGGCATTTACTAGACCAGTGTACTACAGTCTCAAATAACTTAAATCAGCAATGTTTTTTTTTTTTTCACGTTTTCCTATTTGATGTTATTGTGACTTATGTCCTCTGAGTTCAACTAAAATTTTGCCTGAAGCTGAATCAAGGTACTTGGGGCTTGTCATTTTCTACACCTATAAAATATTTTTTTCTGATTTCTTCATTCTATAGATTCTGCAGATGTTATTTAACATAAAATGGTCTCCATTATCAAATTCCAAGATCATACCCTTAGCCTCATGTCATACCTGGGTAGGTAGTCTGTATTCTAGCCTTATCATATAAACTGCAATTTCATAAACATGTCCTCATTCTATGGGCTTGAACATGCTATTTACTCAGAAATTCACCGTCCTCTCAAGTTCTTTCTACCTGAAATCTTCATCCTCAAGATTCATTAAAATATTGCCTCTTTTTGGGTATTATTCTTTGACAACTCAGGGTGATCTCTTATTTCTCCATTTTCTAGTAGATGCATTTTTTTCCTGATACCGACTCCAGTAGATTATGCTTGTAGGGTTTACTTTTATTTTCCGTTTTTCACTCTAGTGTGGGTTTCTTGAATGCAGAGAAAATACGTTTCATTTCTATAGCTTTGATGTCTTTATTAGATCCTCTAAAATGAATTAAAAAGCTAAGATCACTACTAATAAATGTTTTCTTCAACAATTAATGATTAATCATGAGTCATGACATGTGTCCCCAAATCTCTGCTTTAGACAACCTCCAATATTCTCTTCTGTCTGCAGATTTGGACTTTGGCTGCACTCCCTCTGCATCTTTGTTCTGTCCCTCTCAAGGCAGAATGAGAGGAAACGAGGGAGAAATAAGTAAGACGTAAGTCAGGCTATTTTTTTCTTTCTAGTAGCCACCCCATTTATGTATGAATATACACTCAGATGTACTCTTTCTCTATAACAACTTCCTTTCAATTGTCACTTTCAAAGACTGTTGAGAGGCACGAAGCCTTAAATGCAGTTTGATCAAGACAGTAGGGGAGATTTTTCTCTCCCTGGGACCTTTCCTTGCAAAGCTCTTTTATCTGTGCCAGTTGCCTTTTCTCATGCATTGTTTCTCATGTAGTGTCTCTTTGCTCAGGGAGTGGAGCAGATCCATCATACTCATGCTACCAAATATGCATCTGCACATAAAAATTTAATTTGCTACAGATATGTATACATTGTCCTACAGGGATACAGATGCTATGCTCAGCAGGAGAGTTACTTTGAGATGTAATAGAGCAGGAGTTCAACCCGCTATAAGTAAGAGGTTAGAGAGTACCTTAACAGAAACCAAAGCCAAAAAAGTTTCCTGTATTAGCTGGAAATTAAGATTTTTGCCTTAGTACAAAAGAAAGTGATATCAGTTCAGTTAATAGATTTACATCAAGAATGGCCCATATACAAGACCATAAAATGAATATTGGGATAACGATGTATGTATTTAACCATATTATGAGACATTTGTATACCATAGTGTAGCTCCTACTATCATCATTGGTAATTTAGCATTAATATCCCTTAGTTCTCAAGTACATCATCAGAATATTCAAAGTGAATCACAAATACTAATTTAAGTCATCAAACCAAGGCATCATAAAAATCATTGTGTACAAACTAATGCTATATTTTTAGTTTTCATTTCTTTTGTATACAAAGTAAAGGAATTATTTGAATTATAGAATGTTTTAAGGGTGTAGGGAATTTTCTCAAATATTATAGATGGAACTGTATATTGGTAAAATATTTCTGGAAAGTGAATTGGCATTTTATTAAAAAAGTTGATAAAATAGTTATTGTTTTTCAACAGATCATTCAGTTGTAGCAATTTTCTATAAGTAAATAATCAGAATTATATTCAGATTTTAGTGTATGATGATGGTGTTCTTCCCAGATTTATGCATAAGAGAGAAGTATAGCTACTATAAATGTTTAAAGAGACATATTTGAATAAATGATATCATGATTATATAAATAACTATCAGGTAAATATATTATAAAATATTTTATAATAGAAGAAATGATAACATAATTAGAAAAATATTTTTACTGACATTTAAAAATAATATTTCCAATATGTATATACAGTATAAACAAAAGCATTAGTGTATATTTCTGTATAATATGTTTATAATTTAGTTCAATTTTCTTTTTTATTTCAGAATATTACAGGGGTACAAATGTTTAGGTTACACATATTTTCTCTACATTTCACATATTTTCCAAATTTCTGTAATGTCCTCTACTACTGTTAGGAATACTCAAAATGCAATGACTTCTACACTCTTACATCAAAAGATCATGAGCTAGATATAATACTCATAGAATTGACTTCAAAGAGAGAGTAACTGGAAATATCAATCGAAGTCCATCAATTTCAGAGTAAATATTTAAGAAATATAAATTCTGACAGATATTCTTTAGCATTGGCCCTTTTAAAGTTGTTTTATTTACATCTTGTTTTTTAACCATTTTAATGTGATTATAACATTGTTATAATTCCTTATTTTTCACTTTCTGCTAACCACAAATCTTGAAGAGATTAGACTCTTCATTGTTTAATTACATACGTTTTCATGAACTGTTCTTTCACTGAGGCACACAGTCCGAATACAACACTATTATGTGTGAACAGATCTTGGTCCTCCTATCAACATGCCAAAGCAAACATTTGATTGTTTTTGGTTGTTTAGTTTCCATGACTTAGTGAAGAGATGAGAGTTCCTGTTGGAGTTGATTTCTAATTTTATTTCACTTTGGTCTGAGAAGATGCATGGTATGATATACAAATTGGGAGGCATCAATTTATTAGACTTCAAGCTATACTACAAGGCTACAGTAAATAAAACAGCATGGTATTGGCACAAGAACAGAGAAATAGATTAATGGAACAGAACAGAGAACCCAGATATGAAACTATCCTCATATAGCCATCTAATCTTTGAAAAAGCAGACAAAAACATACACAGGGGAAAAGAATCCTTATTCGATAAATGGTGCTGGGTAATTTGGATGACCACATGGAGAGGACTGAAACAGGATCCACACCTCTCACCTGTCACAAAAATCAACTCATGGTGGATAACAGACTTAAACCTAAGGTATGAAACTGTAAGAATTCTAGAAGAAAATATGGTAAAAGCTCTTATACACATTGGCCTAGGGAAAGAATTTATGAAGAAGACCCCATGGCAACAACAAAAATAAATAAATGGGACCTAAATAAATTAAAAAGCTTCTGCACAGCCAAGGAAACTATCATGAGTGCAAACAGACAACCTACAAAGTGGGAGAAAATATTTGCAGGTTACACATCTGATAAAGGGCTGATAACTAATATCTATATAGAACTCAGGAAAATCAGCAAGAAAAAAATCAAACAACCACATTAAAAAGTGGGCAAAGGACATGAACACAAACTTTTCAAAAGAAGATAGATTAATGGACAAAAAACATGAAAAATTGCTCAACATTTCTAATCATCAGGGAAATGCAAATCAAAACCTCAATGAGATGTCACTTAACTCCAGTCAGAATGGCCTTTATCAAAAAGCCCCAAAACAATAAATGTTGGCATGGATGCAGAGAGATAGGAACACTCATACACTGCTGGTGGGACTGCAAACTAGTACAATTTCTGTGGAAACTAATATGGCGATACCTGAAAGTGCTACAAGTAGAACTACCATTTGACCCAGCAATCCCGTTACTGGGCGTCTACCCAAAGGAACAAAAGACATCTGCACTAGAATGTTTATAGCAGCACAATTCACAATTGCAAAGATGTGGAAATAACCCAAGTGCCATCAATATATGAATGGATTAATAAAATGTGATATATATATATATATATATATCATATTGTGTGTGTGTGTGTACATATATATATATATATATATATATATATATGATGGAGGTCTACTCAGCCACGATAAACTATGTTTATCTAGCACCTCTTGTGTTGTCTTGGATAGAGCTGGAGCCCTTCTTCTAAGTGAAGTATCACAAGAACGGAAAAACAAGCACCCCATGTATCACCATCAAATTCGTATTAACTTATCAACACTTATGTGCGCATACAGTAGTAACATTCTTCAGGTGTCAGGCAGGTGGGTGGATGGAGAGGATGCATATCGTCACACCTAATGGGTGCAATGTGCCCCATCTGGGGGATAGACATACCTGAAGCTCTGACTTGGGTGGGGCAAAGGCAATATGTGTACCCAAACATTTGTAACCCTATAATACACTGACATAAAAATAAAATTAAATTAAAAAACAAAAAAACCCAAAACACCTGCACCACGCGTGACTTCTCAAATGCTTGGTTTCTGCAAACAGGCATTTCACCAGCCCCTATAGTCTTTGGTGCACTGGGGTTTCTCTAGCTCTAGGCTTCCACAATTTGGGCAAATTCTCCATCATTCAGGGTGGTCTGCAAACTTAATGGCCATCAGGTTCCCTTGGCACCCTTCTTTGGGAGGTTTTGTAGTAAAGTGCCCCTAGTGAGACATGGTCCCATAAATGGCCTTTTCTGGCACCTTGGAAGTAGGTTTATATTAAGTTCTGCTAGCACTGAACCACAGAAACCTCTCTGATAGTGAGCCTGGGCTATGTCCTCATCGTCAAAGGCTAAATCTAACTCCTGGGGAAGGGTACAGGTTCCTTGTTTCTTTAGCCCAGTTTTAGAGGTAGTGGCTGTACTTTATATCTGTGTTCCCATATTCTGTAGAGTTCTCTTTACTTCTCCTTACTAATCAATACCTGTTTACTTCAATCTCCTGTTACAGTTAGTTATTCTTTACATTAAACTTTCCTTGTTCAAATAACTCTGTGCCTCCTTAATCCTAATGGATATACAATTTAATAACTATATTGACTATAATAACCAGACTAAAAATGATGCTGTTAATTTTGATTAATAATGTCATTTTGTATCCTTACGCTAGACAAGTCATAAATCTGACAATCACTTCAGCCCCTCATTTTTTAACAAGGTGCTGACTAAATAAACCTGACATTCAGAATGGCAACCATCTCCAAACCATGATATGCACTAATAATTGAGCAACTCAGGCTGTTTCACTGGTAAACTTAGGAGGAGGTGTCTATCTTCAAATATTTGAAGGTTTATTATGTGCCTGAAGAATAATATTTGCTGTCTAATTCCATGGAGAAAGAAATGGGAATATTCATAGGAAGACAGATGTTGCTATAATAGTAAGGAAGGACTTCTAATAATTGGCTGGGTTAAAATGGAGTAATAATTTCTCTGTCACTAGAAATGCTTAAATCAAGTCAAGGTGCTTACTCCTTTCAGATATTAAGGAAGGATAATTTGTATCATAAAGTAGATGCCATCGCAATAATTTTCAACTCTGAAAATCATGAATCTATACATCTCTTTCTGTAATGTGATTGATAATGATGTCATGCAAAATAGTTTGTGAAAGATTTTACATTTATCTTTCAACAAGTTTTATATTCTTTTGATTACTTGGTTATGTAGATGAGTGAAAAGAAGGGTATTTATTCAAATGTAGTTTTGTAACTGAAAAGTTACTTTACCTGAACTATGTAGGCTTTTAATAGCAACAACAACAAAATCAGGGCAAAAATTCATGTAAGTCTCATCTAATAGAGTTTTGAGGAACAGAGACAAAGCTTCTCTCTCTCTGAATATTGCAATCTTGGTATAATCTTATATATGAAATTATTTTTCTTTAATTTCTTTACATTATTCTTTTATTTTCATTGGAAAAATGGGCACTGATGGAACTCATGAGACATGCGAGCTATTGCTTAAAGTGTTAGTTAACAATTCAAGCACAATAATGTTTGACTAAATTTTAGAAGTAATTTAAGGACACTGAATAAAATAAACTAAGCTGGCATCTGTCCCAGTCACTAGAGTGACATGAGAGCTTCAATGAACACAATCAGTCAAGAAACTGATTTCACTTTTTATCCTTGCCACTTGTGCCATTTTAAACCCTTGTATCATCCTTGAGTATTGGTACATTTCTAACTTTTATGAAAATACATCATCTTATGATTCATTAGCATCACTATGTACTATGCTTAAAATGTTCTTTAAAGCTCTTTCCTATTTTTTTTATTTTTTTATCTCGAGATATTGTGAGAGTACAAACATTATGGTTACACTGTATGTCTTTGCCTCACTCAAGTGCAGGTTAAAGGTATGCCCTTCCCCCCTACAGTGCTCCCCGTGTCCTTTAATTGCGGATTTATCCCCCCCCCCAATCCCCCTAATCCCTGGACAGTATTGCTGCCATGTGATCACCCTAGTGTTGATTGGTTAGTACCAATTTGATGGCAAGTACAAGTGGAGCCCATTCTTCTGCTCTTGTGGTGTCTCACTTTGGATAATGGGCTTAAGTTTAATCCAGGAAAGTATAAGAGGTTTTGAGTAATATTCCATTGTATACATATACCAAATTTTAATAATGCACTCATGGATTGACGGGCCTTTGGGTTGATTCCACATCTTTACAATTGTGAATTGTGCTGGTATAAACATTCTAGTGCAAATGTCTTTTTGATGAAAGGACATTTTTTTTTTCCTTTGGGTAAATACCCGGTAGTGGGATTGCTGGATCAAATGGTAGGTCTACTTTTAGTTCTTTGAAGACTCTCCATACTATTTTCCAACGATTTTGCACAAGTTTGCAGTCACACCAACAGTGCATAAGTGTTCTTTTCTATCCACATCCACACCAGCATCTACTGTTTTGGAGTTTTTTGATAAAAGCCATTCTCATTGAGGTTAGGTGATATCTCATTGTGGTTTTGATTTGCATTTCTCTGATGATTACTGATGTTAAGCATTTTTTCGTATGTTCATTGCCCATTAATCTATCTTCTTTTGAAAAGCTTCTGTTCATGTCTATGCCCACTTTTTAATGGGGTTGTTTAATTTTTTTCTTGGTGATTTGCTTGGCTTCTTTGTAGATTCTGGTTATTAGCCCTTTATTGGATGTATAGCATGTAAATATTTTCTCCCATTCTGTAGGTTGTCTATTTGCTCTTTTGATTGTTTCATTGGCTGTGCAGAAGCTTTTTCATTTAATCAAGTCCCATGTATTTATTTTTGCTGTTGCTGTGATTGCCTTTCAAACGTTATTCATAAATTATTTGCCTAGGCTAATAAGAGTTTTCCCAACATTTTCTTCTAAAATTGTTATGGTTTCATGTCTTAGCTTTAAGTCTGTTATCCATCTTGAATTAATTTTTGTGAGTGGTGAAAGATATAGATCCTTTTTCAATTTTCTACATGCGGCTATCTAATTTTTCCAGCTCTATTTATTGAATAGAGATTCTATCCCCCAGTGTATACTGCTGTCTAATTTGTCAAAGATCAGTTGGTAATAAAACTCTGAATAAAACAGTCTTAGATGGTACATACTCCAAAATTATAAAAGCCTTCTATGACACCCCACAACCAACATCATACTAATGGGGAAAAATTGAAAAAGCATTCGCACTCGGAACAGGAATAAGGCAAGGATGCCCACTGTCACCACTTCTATTCAGCATAGTACTAAAAGTCCTAGCCAGAGCAATCAGGCAAAAGAAGGAAATTAAAGGAATCCAAATGGGGAGAGAGGAAGTCAAACTATCACTCATTGCTGAGGATATGATCTTATATCTAGAAAACCACAAAGATTCTACAAAGAGACTCCTGGAATTGATAAAGAAATTCAGAAAAGTCTCAGTCTACAAAATCGATGTACACAAATCAGAAGCATTCCTATACACCAACAACAGTTAAGGCGAGAATCAAATCAAAGACTCAATACCTTCCATAATAACTACAAAGAAAATAAAATACCTAGGAATATATTTAACCAAGGAGGTAAAATACCTCTACAAATAGAACTATGAGTCATTGAGAAAGGAAATTGCAGATGATGTAAACAAATGGAAAAATATATCATGCTCATGGAATAGCAGAATCAACATTATTAAAATGCCCGTACTACCCAAAGTGATTTACAGATTCAATGCAATCACCATCAAAGTATCAATGTCACTTTTCACAGATCTAGAAAAAACAATTTGATGCTTTGTTTGGAACCCGAAAACAGCCTGGATAGCCACAGCAACCTTAAGCAAAAGTGACAAATCTGGAGACATCACTTTACCATACTTTAGGCTATTCTACAAGGTTATAGTAACCAAAGTAGCATGGTATGTCTACGTATCTATTATAATTAAGGTGTCTTTACAAAACTAAGCAGGTAAATACATTTGAGTTTTCTTGTCAAGTTGCTCTGTATCAATGGCCAACTTAATAATTCAGGGCCCACAAAATATTTCTAAACTGCGTTACATGCCCTGATGTATACACTTACCGAACCATACAAATATTCAACTAATTTTTATTAAATGACTATTGTATGTTAAGAGTTTGGATAAGTACCAGTTATACAAAAGTCAAAATAATGCTTATTTCTTTTTCCTGAATAGAAAGCCCCATCTAGCTTTAAATATTGACTTGTAAAAGATGAATTATAGAAGAAACGTTGCTAGAAATGTCATGTTTAACTTGGTATGGATTAAAGAGAAAAATCTAAATATGGCCAGGGTTGAAATGTCAGGGTGTCATTTAAATAGACTTTACATAGACTGTTAGGAGAAGGTATACTATAGAGGAAACCTTCTGGTTAAAATATCGTGCATGCAAAAACTATTCCTATATTTAGACTCATATGGTTGGAGACTGAGGTACAAGTGACAAAGTGAGATGTGATAAATCTTCTGCTGCCTTGGTCTTAGTCTTCCCAGCCCCCCAAATTGTGCAAAATAAATTACTATTCCTTATGAACTATCCAGTTTATGGTATTTTGTTATGTTAGCCAGAATGAACTAAGATATGAACTCAAGAGGAAACCAAAGGACAAGGGGTCTATTGACTGTAATAGTCCACTTCTAGTGCACAGAGCCAGCTGGAAGATGGAGGAAGAGTATTCTGGTGGGACAAACAGAAGATATCCAGTATCCTGTCCTACACAACATTGAAACTAATAAGAATGCTTAAATTTCCTTCCTAAATTTCTCTATTATCACTATATATATATATACATATATATGCGCACAGAGTGAAGAATTTTAATTTTATTGCATACATAAATGGAGTTCATTGAAGGTTTTCCAGAAAGAAAATAGCGTGCTTAGATTTAATATTTATACTCTTTCTAATGCAGAGGATGGATGGAGAGGCAAATTCACGTGCAGTCAATAATCTAAGCAAATGAAAATACATGTTTCAATTATGTGAATAGCATTGAGTACAGACTGTAGGGAGGAAATAGAAGATTATCAAGAGCTAAGTTAAAGAGAGTTTGCTAAACAGATTTGTGTCTGTGTCTGAATAAGAGTGTGTCTGTATGAAATATCACAGTGTTAGTTAAGTATGAAATTAAAATTGATTTCAAAGATTCATCTTGGAGTTATTGGTCATGACATTGACCTAAATACAAGGAAATAAGGGGTTCTTGGGGAGATGAAACTAAATTCAGTTGGGATGATGAATTTGAGATGGCTATGAAATGTACAGATGGTGATTAGTGATAAGCAGTCAAGGATACGTGTCTAAAGCTCAAAAGAGGGGTTTGCGCTAATATGTAAATTGAAGCTGAAACCATAAAAATGGGTAAGATTTCCCAGGGATCCCTACTGCCAAGGAAAAGGGTCAAATTCATATCATTCACATTTCTAAATGTACCAGATATAATAAAATGAAATAAAAGACATAATGATTTAAAATAAATAAATATAAAACTTTTATTATGCACAAATGACACAAGTTATAGACAGAAAATCTTAAAATTGGTGGAGGAAAAGTAAAACCATACAAGAGCTAATCAGTAAATTTAGCAATATTACAGAACACAAAGTCAATGATATATTTATATGCCATAATGAAATACTGGAAAATGAAATTTAAAGAATAACATTTACAGTACCATTCAGAGACACAAAATACCTGGGATTATATTTAATGAAAAATTTTTTTAGATCTTTACAAAAAATTTTATAAAACATAGCTGATAACAAATTTTTAAAAGTCTCGAATAACTGAGAGATATACCACATCCATGGATTACAAGACACAAAATTGTTAAATGTCCCCAAAATGCTCTATAGATTTAATGCAATCCCAGATAAAATCTCAAGTAGCTTTTTTTGGTAGATAATGGAAAACTGATTCTAAAATTTATATAGAAATACAAAAGCCCTAAAATAACCAAAACAATCTTTGAAAACTAAAACAAAATAAATAGAATTTCTCTTTCTGACATAAAGTTTTGCTTTTAAGTGACAGTAAATCAGACAATGTGATATTAGCAAAAAGATAGACAAATAGTTAAAGCTAAAGGCCACAAAAACTATCAACCTTCTAGAAGAAAACATAGAACATATTTGTGACTTAAGGTAGGCAAATTTTCTATGCCATAAAAAAATGGTTATTTTAAGTAATCAAAATTAAAAATTTATGTTCACCAAACTTCAGTAAGAAAGTAAATTGGCTAGCCATAGACTAGGAAACAATAGTTTAACAGACCTGTCAAAATACATGCATCCTGAATATATAAAGAACTCCTACAACTCCTTAATAAGATTGTTAACAGTGTAAAACAATTTGCAAAATCTTGAAGTGATGGTACTTCAAAAAAGAATAGAAAATGTAAATGGCTAATAAATACACCATGCTCAATGTTATCAGTCAGTAAAAAAACTCAATACTGCTACGAAATATTACTATACATCCTTCTGAATGGCTAAAGTAAAAAAAAAAAAAGCACCATCCAAATTTTTTAATGACATGAAGCAATCAGAAATAGCAAAGATTTTTTTGGTAGAATGTAAAAAGTTACAACCATTCTTGAAAAAATGTCCATTTTGTAAAAATATAAAAACAAATCTATGACCAGCAATTCCATGCCTATGTATTTCACTTATCTAAAATAAGTGAAAACTTATTCCTATAAAAAGCATTGTGCAAGAATATTGACTGTATTTTTTATTCATAATTGCCCTAAACTGAAAGAACTCAGGTATCTATTGAGAGGAGAATGGATAAGCAACTGTGGCGTATCTATTCAATGGACAAGTATTCTACAATTCAAATAACAAACCACTGACACTACAAAAACATCAAACTCAAAAAGAGCATGTTGAATGAAAGAAGTCAGACACAAAATGGTGCATTTTACAGGATTTCATTCCTATGAAGTTTGAGAAGAGGCCAAAGTTGATTGCAATCAGATCAGTGGTTGTCCAGAGTGGGGGGTGTGAATTGGCTAGGAAGTAAGACAAAGAAACTTTCTGAGATGGTAACAATTATCTGTGTTTTGATACAAGAAGGAGTTATAAAAATGTACACATTTGCCAAAATTGATCTAAGTATACATCAAATACTTATCCATTGCAATGTATGAAAACTACACCTCAAAAATAAAATTAACTGAACATTTCATAGCTTACTTGGCATAGAAGAAACGTATTCTACATGTCCTCTTCAACCAATCTTGCAGTAAACAATAAAAAAAATGCTTCTTGTATCTTGTGGGTGATTTATTTCTCCCTAGAAAGAAATGATAACTATTATTGCAGAGCAGTGGATTTTTACTATGAAAGATTATGAAATGACAATTCAGATTATGGTAAATAATTACTTTTATATAGATGCTTGGTAGTATTGTTTGATATGACAATTTAAATGTAAATAGGTACAGAAAAGAAGAAAAATGATAGCCTGATTGATACTAAAATATTCTGTCACATTGGTATTAAATACTAAAAGTGAAAAAGTGGTAAGAATAAGCCATATATCAATGTGCTTTTGAAATGTTATTAAAATACTTGCTGCTATAGTTATAATTAAACTTCATTTTTCAAAGAGTAATCTGGATTTCAAATTCAAAATATAACATTGAAGTTGGAAGAACTCAAAATTTAAAACAATAGTTCATTAAAAGAAATTCATATTCTGGTGAATATTTTATAGTAGATGAAAAAGAATTAAAGAAGTATCTTTAACATTATTATAATATTTTTCTCAATAAGCAACTATTGATTTCTCATGAGATTGACATTATTATCTTTGATGTGAGATATTATGTTAATCTTTGGCTTGATCACTATAAGCTATATATTTCCTTCTAGCCTGGTTTTATTTCTTTGTAGATATGCAATACTGTAAGAATGCATGCAAACAATAATTATCAAGTTACTTCATATGCATTATATCCAGAAGCCAAAGACTTTGAAAGGGCAATATCAGCCATCATAGATAGACTTCAATTACTCAAGATAAAGCATATACTTACAATAATTTTTTGAGGATGTATTTGAAGTGCCAGAAAAAAAAGAACCAAATTTGTATTTGACTCACCCCTTCCTATGCAAATATTGTTTTTAATTCGGAGGCATCAGAAAGACAAAATTTATCAGCAATTGCGATAGCTAATTTTTTATGTCAACTTAACCAGTCCATAGAATGCCCAGATATTTGGTCAAACTTCATTCTGGCCATGTTTGCGAGGATATTTTGCACTATATTAATATTTGAATCTGTAGACTAAATAAATCAGACTGCCCACTCTAGAACGGGCGGGCCTCATCCAATCAGTTGAAAGCTTGAATAGAACAAAAAAGCTGACCTTTCCATGAATAAGAAGAAATTCATTCATCCTGATTTCTATGAGCTGTGACATCAGTCTTTTCTGAGCTTCATACTCAACCTGAAACATTGGCTCTTCTAGTGTCCTTTTTTTTTTCAGCATATTATGGGGGTACAGATGTTGGGGGTTACGTATGTTGCCCTTGCCCCCTGCCCCAGTCCGAGATTCAAATCTGTCCATCCTTCGGGTGGTGTACATTGCACTCTTTCTGTATGCATATACCCCTCCCCTCCCCCCTCCCCCCCACCCGACATCCAATAGATGTTATTCTTATATGTGCACTTATGTGTTGATCAGTTAATACCAATTTGATGGTGAGTATATGTGGTGCCTGTCTTTCCATTCTTGGGATACTTCACAGTAGAATGCGTTCCAGCTCTATCCAGGAGTATACAAGAGGTGCTATATCACCATTGTTTTTTAAAGCTGAATAGTACTCCATGGTATACATATACCACATTTTATTAATCCACTCATGTATTGATGGGCACTTGGGTTGTTTCCACATCTTTGCAATTGTGAATTGTGCTGCTATAAACATTCGGGTGCAGGTGTCTTTCTTATAGAGTATCATTTGATCTTTTGGGTAGATGCCCAGTAATGGGATTGCTGGATCAAATGGTACTTCTACTTGTATGTCTTTAAGGTATCTCCATATTGCTTTCCACAGAGGTTGCACTACTTTGCAGTCCCACCAACAATGCATGGGTGTTCCTGTCTTTCCACATCCACGCCAACATTTATTGTTTTGGGACTTTTTGATAAAGGCCAGTCTCATTGGAGATAAGTGATATCTCATTGTGGTTTTAATTTACATTTCCCTGATGATTAGAGATGTTGAGCATTTTTCATATGTTTTTGGGCCATTATTCTGTCTTCTTTTGAAAAGTTTCTGTTCATGTCCTTTGCTCACTTTTTGATAGGGTTGTTTGATTTTTCCTTGTTGATTTTCCTGAGTTCTAAGTAGATTCTAGTTATCAGCCCTTTATCGGATTTGTAGCATGCAAAAATTTTCTCCCATTCTGTAGGTTGTCTGTTTGCTCTTGTGACAGTTTCTTTGGCTGTGTAGAAGCTTTTTAATTTATCAGGTCCCATTTATTTATTTTGGTTGTTGCTGTGATTGCCTTTGGGGTCTTCTTCATAAATTCTTGGCCTAGGCCAATGTCTAGAAGAGTATTTCCAACATCTTCCTCTAGAATTCTAATAGTTTCACTCCTTTGGTTTAAATCTGTTACCCAGCATGAGTTGATTTTTGTGAGAGGTGAAAAATGTGGATCCTGGTTCAGTCTTCTACATGTGGCTATCCAGTTTTCCCAGCACCATTTATTGAATAAGGATTCTTTTCCCCAGTGTATGTTTTTGTCTGCTTTGTCAAAGATTAGGTGGCTATATGAGGATGGTTTTATGTCTGGGTTCTCAGTTCTGTTCTACTGGTCAATGGCTCTATTTTCTTGACAGTACCAAGCTCTTTTGATTACTACAGCGTTATAATAAAGTTTGAAGTCTGGAAAGTTGATACCTCCCATTTTGTTTTTATTACCTAGAATTGTTTTTGCTATGCGGGGTCTTCTCTGGTTCTGTACAAAGCGTAGAATTAATTTTTCTACATCTGTGAAGAATGATGTTGGTATTTTAGTAGGGATTGCAATGAATCTGTAGATCACTTTGGGTAGTATAGACATCTTAACGATGTTGATTCTGCTGACCCACGAACATGGTATGGTTTTCCACCTTTTTACGGCCTCTGCTATTTCCTTCCTCAATGTTTCATAGTTCTCCCTGTAGAGGCCTTTTACCTCCTTAGTTAACTATATTCCTAGATACTTTATTTTCTTTGTTGCTATTGCGAAGGGAATTAAGTCTTTGATTTGGTTCTCGGTATGACTGCTATTGGCGTATATGAAAGCCTCCAATTTGTGTGTATTGATTTTATATCCTGAGACTTTACTGAATTCATTTATCAATTCCAGGAGCCTCTTGGTTGAATCCATGGAGTTTTCTAGATATGATATCATATCATCAGTAAATAGTGAGAGTTTGATCTCTTCTGTTCCCATTCGTATGCCTTTAATCTCACTCTCTTGACTGATTGCTGTGGCCAGGACTTCCAGCACTATGTTGAATAGAAGTGGAGATAGTGGGCAACCTTGTCTGGCTCCAGTTCTAGGTGGGAATGTTTTCAATTTTTCCCCATTCAGTATGATGTTGGCTGTGGGTTTGTCATAAATGGCTTGTATCTTTTTTAGGCAAGCCCCATCTATGCCTATTTTGTTAAGCGTTCTTATCATAAAAGGGTGTTGAATTTTGTCCAATGCTTTTTCTGCATCTATTGAGAGAATCATATGGTTTTCGTTTTTGCTTCTGTTTGTGTGGTGAATTACGTTTATAGATTTGCATATGTTGAACCATCCGTGCATCTCTGGAATGAAGCACACTTGGTCATAATGGATTATTTTCTTAATAAGCACCTGGATTTGGTTAGCTAGAATTTTGTTGAGAATTTTTCCATCTATATTCATAAGGGATATTGGTCTGTAGTTTTCTTTTTTTTGTTGCGTCCTTTCCTGGTTTTGGTATCAAGGTTATGTTGGCTTCATAAAATGTGTTGGGGAGGAGTCTATCCTTCTCGATGCTGTGGAATAATTTCTGCAGGATAGGCACCAGTTCTTCTTTATAGCTGTGGTAAAATTTGGGTGTGAAACCGTCTGGTCCAGGACTTTTCTTTTTTGGAACGCTTTTCATTGCTGTTTCAATTTCAGTCCTTGATATTGGTCTGTTCAGGAATTCTATTTCTTCCTGGTTGAGCCTAGGGAGGCTGTATGTTTCTAAAAATTTGTCCATTTCCTCCACATTTTCCAGTTTGTGTGCATAAAGGCTTTTGTAATATTCATGAATTATATCTTGAATCTCCATGGCATCAGTTGTAACTTCTCCTTTTTTGTTCCTGATGAAGATTATTAGGGCTTTTTCTTTTCTGTTTTTAATTAGTTTTGCCAAAGGTTTGTCAATTTTATTTATTTTTTCAAAGAACCAACTTTTTGTTTTATTAATCTTCCGTATAGTGTCCCTGTTGTCAATTTCATTTAATTCTGATTTGATCTTATTAATTTCCCTTCTTCTGCTGGGTTTGGGGTCAGTCTGTTCTTCTTTTTCCAGTTCTTTGAGTCGATTCATTAGGTTGTCTATTTGTGATCTTTTGACTTTTGGATATAGGCATTTATGGAAATAAAATTTCCTCTCAGGACTGCATTGGCTGTGTCCCACAGATTTTGATAACTTGTGTTACCTTTGTCATTTTCTTCAAAGAATCTTTTGATTTACATCTTTACTTCCTCATTTATGAAGGAATTGTTCAGCAGAAAGTTGTTTAATTTCCATGACTTTGTGTAGAGATGAGAGTTTCTGTTGGGGTTGATTTCTGTTTTTATTGCACTGTGATCTGAGAAGATGCATGGTATGCTTTCCATTTTTTAAAAATTTTTTGAGACATGCTTTGTGTCCTAGAATATGGTCAATCTTAGGTGATGCCCCATAAGCTGATGAGAAGAACATGTATTCAATGGTTTTTGGGTAGAATGTCCTATAAATGTCAGTCAAGCACATTTGTTCTAGAGTTCTGTTTAAGTTCATTATTTCTTTGTTAATTTTCTGTTTGGAGGATCTGTCCCATGCTGTCAGTGGGGTGTTGAATTCTCTGACTATTATGGTGTTGCTGTCTATCTATTTGTTTAGGTCAAGTAGAATTTGCTTTATGAATCTGGGTGCACCTAAGTTGGGTGCATACATATTTAGAATTGTTATGTCTTCTTGTTGAACTGTACCCTTCACCATTATATAGTGATCCCCTTTGTCTTTCATTACTTTTGTTCATTTAAAAACCAAGTTGTCGGAGATCAAAACTGCCCCTCAGCCTTATTTTGGCTTCCATTTGCTTGAAATATTGATTTCCACCCCTTTACTTTGAGTATAAATGCATCCTTACAGGTTAGATGCATTTCCTGGAGACAGCAGATGCTTGGCTTGTTTTTTTTTTTTTTTTTTTTTTAATCCATTCGGCCAGCCTGTGTCTCTTGAGAGGGGAGTTCAAACCATTCACTTTTATTGAGAGACCCGATAAGTGGGGTGAATTACTGTTCATTCTGTTAGGTTGCATTTTGTTGATTTGTTTTCTCTCTTGAGCCATTGTGGAATCTAGCCTTTGATCTTTAACTTTTGAGTGGTTTCACATTCGAGAGTGGTTATTGTGCTGACCCCTGTGTAATTCTGTTTTGAGTACTTCTTGGAGAGCTGGTCTTGTCTTGGTGAATTCCCTCAGTCTTTGCTTATCTGAGAATGTCTTCATTTCTCCTTCATATATGAAACTTAGTTTGGCAGGGTACAAGATTCTAGGTTGGGCATTATTCTGTTTCAGAAGAGTGAGAATGGGGCCCCAGTCTCTTCTTGCCTGTAGGGTTTCAGTTGAGAAATCTGGAATTATTCTGATGGGCTTTCCTTTGTATGTTACTTGTTTCTTTCACCTTACAGCTCATAGAAGGGCCTCCTTAGTGGCGATTTTGGTCAATCTGGTGACTGCGTGATGTGGTGTCTTCCTATTTGCATTGAATCTCCCTGGGGTCCCTTGAACTTCTTGTACCTGTATATCTAGATTTTTAGCAAGGCCTGGGAAATTCTCCTCCATTAATTCTTTAAATAGCTTATCCAGCCTTTGAATATTTTCTTCTTCACCTTCCGGAGCCCCTACTACCCTCAGGTTCAGTTTTTTCACATAATCCCACATTTCTTGTAGGCTTATTTCTTTTCTCTTAATTTTCTGCTTGATCTCTGTGACTGACTTATTTAATTGGAAAGAGCTGTCTTCAATATCTGAGATTCTTTCTTCTGTTTGATCTACCCTGTTCTTGAGGCTTTCCACAGTGTTTTGTAGTTCCCTGAATAAGTCCTTCATTTCCAGGAGATCGGTTTGATTTTTCTTTAATATTTCAATTTCTTTAGTGAATTTTTCTTCCAAGTCCTGGTTTTTTTTTGTGGTTTCTTTGTGTTGGTTATCCATTTTTTCTTGCATATGATTCAGTTTTCTTACAATCCATGTTTGAAATTCTTCTTCTGTCATTTTAGTGTTCTGAGTTTGGTTAATTTCCATTGCTGGGGAGCTGTTGTTCCTCTTTGGGGGTGTGCTTTCCATTTGAGTCTTTATACTTCCAGAATTCTTTCGCTGGTTCCTTCCCATCTGGATCAGTTGTTCCTTCTTGACTTTAGATTTTCGTTTGGATAATGACGTGCGCTGTTTAGTCTCTGAGCCAGTAGGTGGTGTTTGTGGGTGATATTCAACCACACCCTTTATGGTGAATCAGTAGATGCAGTTAAAGTGTGTGCAGCATGACCTCCCTGTCAGTAGGTGGCACTTGCAGGGAGGAGGGAGCTGCAGTGCTGTTTTTGGGTCCTGTAGCTAGCTCTTGTTCCTCTAGAGAGGCCCTCTTGTGCCTTGGGTCATGGGTGCCATGGGCCCTGGTATTTCCAGGTGTGTCCTTATTCTCCACCTCAGTGGGGGCAGGACTGGGAGTGAGTCTGGGTGGGGTTTTGTTGGGTAAGCCTACCCTCAGGCTCCACAACTGCTGTTAGCAGGGGTCAAAGTTCTGCTCTTTGTTTCTGTGCAAAGCTGCTGGGAGGGGCTGAAATGGCTCACTCAGCTGAAAGTCTGGGCTTGGGGGGTGGGGCTGTCCAAGACCCAAACTCTGGAGCCGGTCTCGCTCCCCTCCAATCCTCCCCTCTCCACGTCCTCTCCCAGGCCTCTGCCAGCAAGCGGGACCTCAGTCCGATGGATCTCCCCTGGCTGTGACATGGACCAGGAGTTTCCCTACCCAATATAGTAGCCTGAGCTGGGTGCACAGCCCTCTTTTGGGAGGAGGGTTGCTGCTCTGGCTCACTGATCTGTCCCTGAAGGCACACACTCCTCAGTAGGCTCTTTCACAGATCTCTCGTTTGTGCCCCGGGGCAGTGCGATCCTGACCTGGGTGTACAGAGTCTGGTCTGCAGGCCTGTCCCCTGGACCCTGGAGAGCAATCCCTGACCCTGCCAGGGGGAGGGGTGCTGGTCTTGAATCACCTATAAGGTGCCTAAGCTGGATCGATTTCATTCCACCTTGGGATTTGCCCCACTCTCCCGGAGTCCTCAGCGCAAGTAGCACCTGGGATGGCTGGCAGGTAGGAAACTCACAGTCTGAGTACCCCTCAGTCTGCTGTAGGGCCCCAAAAGGAAAGGTCCCATTCCTTGGAGATACCTCTGAGTGATGGCTAAATTGTCTCTCTGTGCACCCACGCGTAGGGAGGAGGAAGGAGAGAATGGAGCATTATGGCATCTGCCAATAGGCTTAGGTCTGCACCCAGGGAGGAGCCCTGAGGGGGTTAGGAGCCCGGCGCTGAGTCCGCAAGAGGCCACTGCTCACTGGCAGTAGCCGTCTCTGGGCTGGTGTTGGCAGGCCTCTCCAACCGCTCAGGAGCCCACCAGCAGTCTGAGATGCAAGGGAGGGGGAAGTTAACAGCTCCACCTACCCTTGTCGCTAGTCTCCAACCCTCTTGGGACCTTTCTCCTTCCTGTTCTCCTCCACAGTGTCTTCCCATGGAGTCTCCTGTAGTTTCAGGCACCCTTCCTTCTGACCCTCACCCGATGTATGTTTCTCTGCTGGCTTATTTTTTTTGTCTTTCTTCTAAAATTCGTCTTTTTTGCAGAGACATTCTGACTGGCGGCTTTTCTTGTCCACCATCTTCTCTTCTTGTGTCTTGAGGCTGCTGACTTTAGACTAGAAAGAACTACACTGTCAGCTCTCTTGGTCTGCAGGCCTTTCTCCTGGGTCTCTAGCCCACTGACTGCAGATTCTGGGACTTCTCAGTCTACATAACTTTGGGAGCAAATTTCTTACTATAAATCTGTTTCTATATATCTATATACATCTTTTTCATTCTGTGTCTCTGGAGAACTCTGACTAATGCAATCATAGTATTTTGAAAGAGCAAAATCCTGTATAAAAGACAAAAAGTAAGGCTATCTCCCTCTCAATAGCAGATGCAAAACACTGCTGTCCCTTGTACTTTCCACATCAAAACAGATTCATAGGTAATTGGGTCTACTTTACTCCTCTACACAAGTTCTAGGTAGGATGGTGATGGAGGTAAAAACAGAATTGAGGGAAACTGGCTATTGACACAGAGAGGATCCATATTAACAGAAACATCTTGAGTGTTCTTTAGAATAGGACTAAAGTTTGTTCAGACGTAGTGACTCAATGCGGCATTCCTTCCTTCTGAGTTATTCTTTATGCAATTTATTGAATGAGAGTGATCCAATTTTTTTTAGTTATTTTGAAATAGACATATATGTCCAAATTATAGAAGCTATTAGTAATATAACAGTCATAAACTTTCTATCCTGATAAAGAAATAAAGTTTAAGTCCCCCATGTGTCTCAATCTACCTTATCCATCTTCTTCTTGTACTTATCTGGAATTTGGCATACATTGGTCCCATAGGTGTTTTCCAATTTTATTGCATATTTATCACAAAACAACATATAGTATGATTTTGGTTATTTTTAGTCCTTGAAATGAATTTTATTATATTACCTGTATATCCTTTTGCGTGTTGCTATTTTTCACTCAGTGCTACATTAGGGGAATTCCTGCATATTGATGCATGTTGCTTTTGTTCACTTATTTTCTCCACTTTTATTTGGTCTAACAGTTGATAGGGATAAGACAGTGAACTTCCATTTTGATCATTTTGCCTTTTTTCTTTTCTCCGTTAGTGAAATTGAAAGTACCCTGATGAGTATTTCAGGCATTTTCTGGGTGAAAGAACTGACTTTGGCAGGAGTTTGTATGCCACAGTTGTTTTCCCCTTTCAGAGCTGAGCTGAAGTGTTAATTACTTATTCCAACTGGCAGTCTTGCAAAAATTTCTTTGAAAGCAAGGGCTAAAATTGTGGAGATAGTAGCTGTGAAATAAGAGCATGGCAACCTGCATTTGTATCAAACAAGGAAACAAAAATGGACTAAAGCAGTTTCCCTAAAACTGACCCAAAGCCTTAAACAGAACAAAAGAAAATGTATACAGATCTAAAAATGATTGAAAGGGATAGAGATGGTATAAGCTTCTATTTTTATGCTGTTTAATCCAAATAGAAGGATGATACTCTTTTCCCAGCTCGCAGAATGTTGGATGTTTTTAAAGAAAGAACCAAAGAATTCTGAGTCCAGAATTCTCTGGCCTCCATCTTTATGCCCAGATAGTGTATGCTTTCTGTGCATAAATGAAGTGATGATAATAACAATAATAGCATTGTTTGAGTACTTATTCTGAGCCCAGCAACATTTTGAACACATTACACAGAACCACTTCATTCTTCACAATAATCCTATGAAGTAGAAACTATTATTTTCTTTCAATTTACAAGTGAGGAATTTGATCACAAAGAGATAAACTACCCAGCTCAAAAATGCAAATCTAAAAAAAAAAAAAAAGCTAAAATTAAAATCCATGCTAAAATTTGCTCATTTTGATCAGATACTATTGATGGACATGTTACTACTTAACATTTCTGTTAATCCCTCAGGAGGAACTCCACACTGTAGGAATAATCTCATTTAGAATCAATGTTCTGAAGATGGAGTGAATTCTTCCAGATATACTAAGATAAATTGAAAAGAGCTTGGGTTTGATTAAAAATGAATTTATTTTAAATATAGAGCTATAATTTACTAGGACTGACCATTACTTTTCAGAATGGAATAATAATACTTCATGCACTATTGTGATAACTTAATACATTAATTTATAGAAAGTTGTATTGGGTGAGGTTTCTGGAATTAGATGTGAGACCCACAATTAAGAAAAAAAAATGTGAAAACCCCAATGTTGTGGTTTTAGGGAATGAGCTGTAAGAGCTAACTGAAATCCCAACAGCAATATCAGTGTACCATTTTAACAAAAATAGCCCTACCACTACCTGATGGTGACAGTCACCACTTATGTGAATACAAGAGTAAAAATTGAAGAGGCCTAGGGATGGCCTTTGAGTGAGGCACAGTTCATAAAAAGAACCTTACTTTCCTTTCTATAAGGGAGAAAAACACTAAAAGAAGATCTCATGAAGTCTATGACAGCCTGTACAAAGAGTGTGATGTTTATTCCATGGTTGAATGTCTGTTATTCACTGAATATATTGATCTTCTCAGAGCTTCCAGAGATGAACAAACACATGGACGGGACTTGGCAGGTAGGATAGCAAGGAGAAGAGAAGGCAAGGACACCCACCATCCAAACCTGATTTCAGAGAGTCACAGATAATTAATTGATCCATCTCTTGCCCATAGGGCTCAAGACTGTAGGTCATACAGGGGGCTAGCTGTAGGTTTGCGGGGGACAAAACCAGCATAGAGCAAAGAGACACTTGTGGACTTTGACATGCCACTTCCAGAAATTTGTTTGAACTGTCAATGAACCAGTAATATCTGGTTAGATGACATAGGATCCAGCCTTTACCTCTCTTATGTTGCCATTGGTTGGACAGCACAAGTCCAATAATCAGTCTTCTAGCCATAGAAAATGAACTAGATATGTAATTATGAGTCACTAAGAGGCAGACATCAAGGTTACTACAGAAAGCCACCAACGAAGATGATGTTTGTTTTCTGTGAACAGCTTCCCTTTCACAACCTGAACAGTAAGCACAGGGAGATAAGGGGGCAGGTGAAAAAGCAGATTTTTGGCTTTCTTTATCTCTTAGCCAGCTCGAGCTTTCAGTTAAGCTTGCAGGGGATTGGAGCCGAGACAGGAAAGTTTTTAACAAAATGTGAAGTTGAAATTATGAAACAAAAAGGGCAATGCTGTAAGATCTAAAAGTATCTACTTTGATAAACTTAAGTATTTGAAATGTATGGAATTAAACCGAGATGCCATTAAGGAAGCCAACTACCCAGTGGTAAAGGTGGGAGGATTGATGGAACGTAGCTGGTAGCCATAACTGGAAAAATAGCACGAACAAGTCTTCAAACACCTGCAAGTTATAATTGAATCCTTAATCAATGTGTCAGTTTATAAGCTATTGCCTGTAGCTCCAAACTTGGCTTTCTATACTCCATTTCGTGTTGCTGCGGCTTGGACTATGGAAACCTCAGTTCTCATTCGTCACCTGGCTCCTTGCAGTGTTCTACCAATAGGGGAAAATAGAGGGAGCCTGAGAGATTGGAGAACACAAAAGACATGCCCTCCTGTCTGTGTGCTACACTTGTTGGCATTACCACTGCAATATCCTCTCACCGTTTCACTAATTGTAATTCTAGCTTTTTTGTTATTCTGGGCACCAGCTGAACAATGCTTTTTCCTTAGAGGTGTCAGTAACAGATCCATAGGATCCCTCCTTCCGTCTTCTAGGTTCTAATATTTCCGGCTTCTTCCCTTTCTTATCCCAAACTTAGGGGTGACGTTTGGTTTTTAAAATCACTATGACTTTGTATAGTAAACTCAGTGTTCACTTTGCTTTTCTTGTTTTCCAACACTAGTTCAACCATTTTTTATAATATCTATCCTAAAATATGGTGGCTCTTTTGCTTTCTTGATTGGACCCTGATTGATAGAAAAAGGTTTAATAGCTACAGGCTTGATAGATAGCAGGTACTCAATAAATAACAATTTCAGTTTACTGGCTCACGGTGGAAATAGAAGTTGGAGTTCTCCTATGTTTTTTTCTCCTCCATGAGTATTTACTTTACTATTAAGAGGAGCATTGTCTTCCTAATAGCACTATGAGGATTTATTTGTACACCTGAAATAACCTTGATAGTGAATATATGTATTGCCTACATACATATACATATTCTCTATCACAGTATGCATATCACTGTATATGAATGTATATGTGTGTGCACACAGATATGTATATTCTATCATATGTGTATATGCATATGTGAGAAAGCAAAGAAAATAGAGGAGCATTACTTTTAATAATGCCAAAATTATTTTTGGTTTTAAGATTTTTATATAGTATGTATGCTTAGACAAATGGTGTTATAGAATCATATATATCATTTGATAATCACAGATTTCAAGATTCTTACATTTTTAAACCTTACACTTGGTGACAATAGGAATGCACATTTCTATGCATTAAAAGTTACTACCTAGGTCATTCCATAACCGCCTTAATGTTTAATCAATATATAATTAAGGAATGTGCTTTATAATGGTGTCTCTGAGCTTGGTACGTGTCTCCTGTCAGGTTGCTGCCCCACTGTTATACATAGCTTGGCTACATCTATATAACATCTTTCTGGTTTACAGATGTAAATTTTCTGATGTTATATTCTTACGTTCAGTAGTTTTAACTAAATTTATCTCTGGCTTTATTTTTTTATTTTACCTTATCATGATTATTCTTTTTATTAAGGTGATTTCACCTTCCTTAGCGAACGGCTCAGACATCTCCTGAGAATGATATGAACTCCAGTTGTTTAACAAGGTTGAAATCTCATTCTGTTGCAGGGAGACAGATGCTGCTGATGTCACCCCAATGAATCTAAAGTGTGTAATCTTTGATCATTTTAGATTTTTATACCTGGAACCCCTGGCTAACAATTAGTTTCTAACAATGCACTTCAATCTTCTTATAGCAATCTCTGATCACTCATAATTTTGTTTATTCAGATGGAACAATACATAAAAATGAAACAGATCTATCTTTCAACACCTGTAACCTCCAAGTGAACAAAGCTTTTGACTTCCAATCATCCTGAGGCTTCTTAAAACAGAAATAGATATTTACTTAACTTGTTGCAGAGGGGTGCTTGGGAAAAAAGTGTCAATGGATAAAAACAGAAAAAAACAACAAAACAATAAAGAGAAGAGAAAGAACATTGAAAACCAGAGATCATCTATTATCCTATAAATACATACTCATCTCTAAGGAAGGTCCACATATACAAATATTTGCAAAAAATTTGCATGCAAAATATGAAATATTTTGTTTCATTTTTCTATGTGCTTTAGCACAATCACTATGGCATCAACAACCAGAATATACTCTGACACCTGTGGAAATATGTTAGTACTTTTTACTATTCTGTCTTAACAATACATTGTGAGGTATATGAAAGCAAGTCCTATATCTTAAACTCTAAATACCTACAGCCTAGCATGTAGTAATTATATATTCATATATATATTTGTGTATGTATAGTACATATTATAGCAAATACATATATTATTGACTGTTGAATAAATCTAGATCACCTTTTAATCATTCATTCATTCATCATACACTTGTTAAGTATCTACTTTACACCAGGCATTGTAAGTGGAGCAGGGCTAAAAAACAGTAACAAAAACACTAACCAAGACTTACTGCATTCATGAGGCTTATATTCTAATGGGATGATACAGACACTATCAAATGAATAATTGAAAAAGATATGCATATCAGACAGTAATAAATATCATTGAGAAGAGCAAAGAAAGTAAGGAGGGTAGGTAAGTGTGTGTGTGTGTGTGTGTGTGTGTGTGTGTGGTGTAAATTTTAAAAGGGGTCAGGAAGATCTCACAGAGAAGAGAATTTTGAATAATCATGTCAAAGATATGGAAACAAAATAAGTCTTGTAAATAATGGTGAAGGAAAGGGCAGTTGCAAAAGCCTTGGGGCATCAGTGTGTCAGAAAGGCTTAAGGGACTATGAGGAGGACCATGCATTCGAAGCTTAATGAGCAAGACGGGTGTATAGTAAAAGATATAATTAGATGGGTATTTGGAACCTAGCTATGCAGTTTCCTGTTAGCATTATGACCGTAGATCTTACTCAAAACAAACTTGGAAACCACTGCAAAGTTTTGAGATGAGGAGACTAATCAGATTAAGGGTAGATGCAAGAAGCCTGAGCAAAAGGCTATTGATTGACAATAGGGTAGGAGGGGTGTTTATAAAAAATGCTGGATTCTATGGTATCTTGAAGGTAGTTTCAACAGAATTTGCTGATGGATATGATGTGGGATATAAGAGAAGGAAACGAATCAAAAAATATAAACTTTAGCTAAAAGTTAATTGATCACCTATGATGAACCTATCACTGTTTTAAGTGGTTTTAGATTATATTACCGAATTTAATTTTAGAAAGAAAATGTTTTGTGGTAGAGCTCATAAATTCCCTCATTTTACAGATGTGAAAATTAAGATATTTACAAGGGCTGTACCTTGCTTAAGTTAGATTCTTACACATGATAGATTCTGGATTCCAATCTAGGCAGTCTGGCTCCACTGTCCAGCTCTCAATCATGGAGCTCTGTGGCCTCTGTGCTGGCCTTCAGAGGGTTTGTAATGAGAAACCAAAAGGGTATGTTTGCTAATGCATAATACGTGCAAAACTGGTAAAGACTAGGAAGACAATCAAGAATTTGTTTTCAGAGATGTTAAATTTGAGACGTCAAAAAGGAAATTGAACATACAGGTAAAAATGAGATTTCAAATTGCAGAGATTAAATTTGGTGTCATCAAACTGTAAATTAAACTACTGGGCAAAGGTCTTAGGGAAGTGAATCTAGGTAGAGTGTTCCATTGCTGGGTATACTCTTTATTTTACTTTTATTTTTAAAAATCAGATAAAGAAAAAAGCAATAATAATAACAAAAGAGGAGAAGAAACAGCATTTGGAACATATTATCATGTGTGATATTAGAAATGTTCTCCCTGGAAATAGTTTACAGATTTACTTTTTGTTGTGCTTTCTTGTGGCTTACATGATTAAGAGCAGTTATGACCAATAAGTACCTTTTATTCTCTTTCATTTTTATGGATCTAAATACAATCATTTCAAAATAAAATTAAGTCTTCTCTGTTAAATTTGTGGAAATAAAAAGGCAGAGCTTTTCTTTCAAACAATGATAAAATAATTTGAAAAAAACATATCATCTAACACAATGAACTAGCTGTGGAATTCAATATAAGGTTAATTCTTATGCAACCTCCATCGGGCATGTATATCACAGAAACATGAGAAAATCTGATTATACACTGTTTTATTTACTATTTTACTGTTTAAAGAAGATGAAAAACAACGAGATAAATCCATAATGAATTCTTTTAACCAAGATATTATAGTACATGCTCTATGCCAGACATTGTCTAAGCACTTCACAAATATGAACTCATGTCACCCTCCTGACATGTCTACATGGCAGTAACTCTATTATTAACAATTTAAAGGGGACAAAGTGGACAAACAGAAATTTAAGTGTGCCCAAAGAAACACATTTAGCAACTGGTGGTGCCAGGATTTGAACCTAGGCAGATTGGCACTATATCCATTATGATTTTCATCCATATGAAAATGTTATTCTAATTGATCATTGACTTTTTTTCATATTTATCTTATATGTTGACAACTTGAATATACATGTCAAAGATTCAGGAAGAGAGATTTTACTTAAGTAGGCTTTTGATTATGTATTTTTCAATTGAAATTCGTGACATTGTATTTCCTCAGCTCTTGAGGCAGGCCTTGCTTTGTGTAATGCTCCTTATAAATTATTACATCTGTTCACTTTTACACCATTTCTTTCCTGTCACCATCTTCTAGGAGACTGAGGAGAGTAGTGTGGTTAACCAAATTCTCTCCATTCAGTAGGACTATCTGTAGTCTAAAATGGAAGGAAATTAAGGGATCTTTTAATCTAATTCCCTATTTTTTTTTTTCTTGGATGGAAGTTGAAGCAGAACATAATCTAAATCCATTCCTACAACACTTGGTTCAGTAAGGACTTAATTTAGAACAGGGTCAACAAACTTAAATTCTGTATGGATCAGATAGTAAGTCAACTAAGTTTTCTGGGCCACAAACGGTCAGTTCTATTCATATGCCCTACATTGTTTATTTTAAAACCCTTGAAATTGTAAAAATAATTCTTTGTTCTCAAGGCTGTACAAAATCAGGCTACAGGCATGACTTGCTCACTGGTCATAGATTGCATACCTCTGATCTAGATGTGTACTTTTCAAAAGTTAACAATCCTAATTTTACATGGTGATTATAAATCTAGTCTCTCCTTCCTTCATTTAACTTTCTACAAATATTTATTAAGCACATACTAGTTGCTGGGCCCCATCCTTAATGCTGAATATTCGTGCACTGGGCTGACCAAGGCTCTATACTTATTGAGTTTTCCCTGTTGTAGAACAGAAAATAAGAATACCTAAAAGTAAATAGAAAAACTATAGATTCAAATATTAATAAGATAAGTGAAGTGAACAGAAACAAATCTCTAGGACTGGTTGAATGAAGAGGGTGGGGCCTATTTTATTTGGGTGGTTAGGGAAAGCCCTTCTGAGAATATGTCATTCAAACAGAGATGTGAATGAACATATCCATATCGGCAAAATAAAAAAAAAAAGTACCAACATCAATACATACATTTTGAGGGGCCAAGATTCTGATAGCTGTCAGTGTAGAATTTTTGCACTCATAGTCTGGATGACAGAGTTCAGTCAACAAAGAACCTGGGTCAGAGTTGAAAGTGTTCAAGAATTAGGAAAGAAGCAAACTCATATTCCTAGACTACAGTTAATTGAGAAGGTCGGTGATAAATGGAGCCTGGGAAGTAGGAATAACTCTATTATGGTATTTATAATTTATTTTAATTGCAATGGTAAATTATTGCAGGATTTAAGTAAGGGAGGAATATTATCAGATTCATGCTTAAAATAAATGACCCTGGAGAATGTATTATAAGAAAGCAAGAGTGATATTTGAAAATGTAGATGTTATTTCGCACCCAGAAAGGTGGGAGGCAGGTGTGGTGGTTCATGCCTATAATTCCAGCACTTTGCGAGACTGAGGCAAAAGGATTTCTTGATGCCAGGAGTTCAAGACCAGCCTGGGCAACAAAGTCAGACCCCATCTGTGAAAAAAAAAAAAACAAAAATTAGTGGGGTGTGGTGACGTTTGCCTGTAGAACCAGCTACTCAGGAGGCTGAGGTGGAAGGATCCCTTGAGTCCAGGAATTCAAGGCTGCGATAACCTATAATGGCACTATTGCAATCCAGCCTCAGTTATAGAGTAAAACCGCATCTATAAATAAATAAATAAAATATTCAGGGAAACACATCAAAAATGCTCTGTGATACATAGTTTATTGTCAGAAATAGAAATATAAGCACTGATTATGTAAAGTTACTGTTTATTATACATTAAAGAATTCCAGGCTTCTTTTTCAAAAAGAAAAAAAAGAAGAGCCCTTTTGTAGGATAAATAAAACATGAAAAATAAGCAACAAGCGTTCTCTTATTTTTAATAGTGTTTTCCAAAACATTAGAAATTGGCAGATTCAGGAAACTCAGGTGGTACATCAAGTTGTATTGATTTTCTTTGGGTAATTAATTTGTATGCCTTTATAAAAAGCTATTTAATGATATTTTTACTTAAAATGGCAAAAGCCTAACCATAGTTAAAAGAACATTTGATGTGCACCAATGATGGTTCTTCCTTTGAATCTATTGATTTCTAGTATAATCATAAGCATAATTAATGCATTTTGTTCAAAAAGAAAATGAAATTCCACTTGTCTTTCCAAAATTGTGCCTGCATATTAAATGAAAATAAAGAGGAAATGAATTAGGGAAGGAAACAACAGGAAAAAGGAAATAATAAAGAGAAACAATATTAATCAATTTCTGACAAAGATAATTATTGAAATTGCTGTTTATGTTGGACATGGTCTCTTTATGTACCAATAAGAAGCTACGTTTTTACATGTTAGATACATTTAGATATATAATAAAAACTGCTTTTAACTTTAAACTGTCTAGCCTTTTCTCCATCATTATCTCCCAAGTGGTCTAACTACTTTCATCTCCTCCCCGAGCACATTAATATACTTTCGCCCCCACAATAGCTAGTAGAGGAATGATCTGTTCAAAAATCAAACCAGACCTTTAAACAAGTTTGCTTAAAATTCTTCCTATAGTTCCTAAAACGCTGTATAATTCAAACTCTATAATGTGGTCTATGCCAACCCAAATTAGTTTACTCCCTCCACCTCTTGAATCACCCGTTTCTACCCACCAACTTCCCCATTCCTGAAGTCTCATCTCAAATATCATCTTCACAGAGAGTTCCTTGATCAGCTTGGTTAAATCACCCTTTACTCGCTACTAGTGTCTATTTTGTATTTCCTCCAAGGTCTATTTCAATCTGTAATTGCCTCAAATGTGGATATTTGCTTACATTGGTTGCCACCCGTCAGTACAGTATGTAAGTTCCTCTAATGGAGAGAACTTTGCTTACCCAGGACCCCTCCACTCACTGCATAAAGTAAATATGTAGCAAACATTTCTCAAATGGATGTATAAGTAAAATTATAAGACTGGGAACATAATACACTATTGGAAAATAATATGACAGGATATTCCTGACACTCCATTTCAGAAATGTAAACTGATAGATAATTGCATTTGTTCATACTTCCAGGTGAAAAGGTCATGTGGTTCACATGGTATCTAACTGACTTCTGCACTGACACCTTCCTCCTCCACATCCATTGGCATTATGTAAAATATGAACAGAAAACATATTGAAAACCCTAGAATTGTGCTAAGTTAAATAGAAGTGCCATTTATCTAGGTGTCAAAACTAAGGCATTCCCCCTATGTCCAGCACCGATGAATTGAAAGCCCTGATGCATGGCTTCTCAGGAAAAAGTACAGCATTGCTAGCAAGTAAGTGTTGCAGAATCCTGCAGGACGCCACTGGAATATACTAATTCGGAGGAAAGAGGTCAGAAGGTGAAGGCAGGTTGTGGAAAATGGGGGAAGAACTCTATTTGAATTAACTAACGGTTGTTTCTGAAATCAGAAGTATTTGACAAAGGCATCGAATGGTCGCTGAGGCCACATGGTAACTATGCCTAGCAAAGTTCTTGTGGTGCGATAAGAGTTTTATGCCCAAAAGGAACCAGACATAACAGCGATATTGAACTTCCAATTCAGGGAAATGCAACAAAAGATCAGATATAGGAAAATGTTTACTTCTCCCTAACAGTACTGCTAATAATGATAATAATAATTATAGCTACTGGAAAGTAAGAGTACTCTTTCTAGCAGACTCCATTCTAAGCACTTTGCACACATATTAACTCAAACCTCTCCACGATGCTATGATATAACTACTCTGGTTACTATGTTCATCCTCATTTTGTAGATTAAGAAATGTAAGCAGAGAGAGGAGAGAGAACTTTCTCAAGGCCCTACACTACTAGATGATGGAATTTGGGTTCATGCCTAGGCAGTGTGAACTCTTCACTATCATATACTGCCTTGGATGTTGATTTAAACGAAAGAAGAAATTAAAATGTTGTAATGTGGCAAACAATATTCCTCTGTTGAGACTTTTGGATTTAGCTACTTATCCTCATTCTTTGGATTACTAAAATCGTAATATAAGAAACAAAAACTTTTCTATGTAAGGTACGAGAGAATATTTCCAACAGCACAGACGCAGATAACGAGGAAGACACAGAGAATATTACTAAGTAAAATAGTTTATGCTCTAGGTCTGGAAAATCCATTTTCTATCTAAAATGAGTAGAAAGAGAAGAACACTAAAAACAATACAAACATCCCTCAAAAGCAACCAAACAAGAATACAAACATTCACAAAATCCTGGCACAGAGCCAATTAAAATATCTGCAACCTTAGGAAAGGATAATAAACATTGAAGATGGATGATAGAAGTAAAATTTAGAAAACATTTGCTTTTTTGCTGTAAATTAAAAATATAAAAAGACTATAAACAACGTAAGACATAGGGTAATAAATTAAAAATGATGGAAAATTTTATAAGGAGCTAGATAAAAAGAATTGGAAAATATATGGAAAAGTGTTACAAAGCTCATACACATAAAATCAAATTGTTCACAATTATTATAGTTATCAAAAACCAGAGTTGTCACTGCAGAAAATCAAGCCAGTAATTTGTAGGACAGATTGGACAATTTTTCTTTGATTCAGAGGACATTGGCTAAGTGTTTTTGAAAAGATAAAAAAGAAAAAATATTGATGAAACACAATATAATGTTGCCCATTGGTAGTTGGGATTTAAGAAATATACAAGGATAACTGGAATAGAAGCAATCAGCCTATTCATAAGGTAGTAATAATACGAGAGTACAGCAAAAATAAGGAAAATTGATTTTCAAAGGTATCAATATCAGATATACTCATTTTATTTAAAGAAAGTAAACAAGAACATTGACAGCTCAAAATAAAAAAAATCAGGATGGTCTCAAATTTCTCTCTAATGTTATATGCCTGAAGAGAAAAGAGTTTAGACAGAAACACTGTGACATATAATTATCTAGCAAAATTGTGTTTCTATACTTAAAACCACAGAAATATATTTTGACATATTTAAAATGTATCTTGACATATTTAAAAAATACACTAGCTACATATGCTTCCTGAAAAAAAAGAAGAGAAAAGAAAAAAAGAAAAAGGAAAAACAGATGTTATATTGGAAAGAATCAAGAGGTTATTGTATAAAAGAATTTTGATTGAACGTAGAAACCAGTTAAATAAAGACTTAAATTCAAATAAATTTTTCTAAATTGTTTTCAAAGTAGTAAATAATGATTAAATTCTAATTAAATATAATTTATCATCATAATTTAAATATTTGCTATTTTTAAGTGGCACAACTGAAAGAATTGTTTGGGAAAGGGCACAACAAACAGATCAAAATAAAGAAATTGAAGCAAATTTGGCAAATACATTTTACAAGAAAATGCACAGATTTTTAGTTCAATGCATATTCACAAAATTTTTCATGATTTAGGCCACAAAATAAATATTAGTAAATTACTGAAGTAGAAATTGTGCAGATCATATTTACTTATTAGATGCATTAAAACAAATTAATAGTAAAAATTAACTAAGGATGTATAATTACTTGGAAATGAAGCTTGTATTGCATGTACAACAATCCTAAATATTTTTTCAAAAAGGATATAAACCAGAATTATAGTATATTTAAAGCCTAATGGCAAACTGAACAATATTATCAGAACTCAACATCTGAAATTAAATTAATTAAATGTTCCATTTAGGAAACATAAAAATACAATTAAATTAATAAAAGGAATATAAAAGAAAAAAGGTAAAGATATTAATTAGAAAATAGAATAGAGTCCCAACATACAGATGAATAAATTCAAGATGGATTAGAAGTTATAATGTAAGAGAAACATAGTACAATTTGAAGAAAACAGAAGGGATATTTTTAGCTTTCAGAGAGAGATGACCATTCTAGGCAAATAAACCACACAAAAAAATCTTAAGTCAATGATTTATAGATTTGAGCATGTTATATATTAAAAAATACAGGTATATTTAAGTGATTAAACAAAAAGCAGTAAAGAACAATCTGAAAAATTGTTTTAAACAGAAGGGGTTATAATCGCTATTCAACATAGAATTCTTATTTTAAAAAATGAGTGATAGTAAGGGCACATGAACAGATGATCTTCACAAAAATACAAGAATCCAATAGTCATTTAGCTGATTACTAAAAATATAATTGAAGGAATAAGGGACAGTCTTCATTTTTCCTGTTTTGTATACCAAAGAACAATATTGGAAGCTATTGGAAGCTAATGCCTATCAGTATAGATAAAACTATTTAAAGCTGGCTATTGGGAAAAAACATAATATTATCACAAAACATGACTGTCAGATGAGTGTGTACCCATCTTTTTAACTTTGGAATTATTTAGAGTACCTGTCTAAGAAAAATATTAAATGTTGAGCAAATTATCAAGTAGTTTGAAAACAAAAGTTAAAAATTTTAGAGAATGATTGAGAATTGTTTATATCAAAATTCTAAAGATAAAAGAAGGGTAAAAAAGAACAAATATGGCTTCAAAGAAAAAAATCAGTTTAAGAAACTAATGATGGTCTGAACCTTCAAATACATTTATGTTTATATTTTGAAAATTAAAGAGCAAATTATCACACAATAAATTTCAAAAAGTTAAGATTAATCAATTTTTATGGCAAGTCATAGAATTTACATATTTCAATATGAATAATGTAAGCCTTGGTTTTAAAATACCTTGAATTAACTTGAGATTTTGGGGGAAACGGAGTATGATTTCTTTGCTTAACTTGAATATCACTCCTAAAAATTGAGAATATAATTTCTCTTCTATGTATCATGATAGAGGAAATAGAACAGTTTAATTTGTACTTACTAATTTATGAAATGATTAAAGAAACATAACTGAAAATGAAAAAAGTTATGTAAAATATAAAGAAAAACAATATAAAATCTACGGCTTTCTATTAATTCAAAATGAATATAAATATATGAATGCATAATTCATAAAAATTTATTAGTATTCTGTATAAATATTTGGTTGTTGAATCTTTTCTGCCTTTCTAGTTTATATTTTTCAATTCATTGGTTTAATTGTATGCAAAAAAATGTGATTTAAATCATACTACCTATTAGCAACTGTATTAGAAGTAAGGGAGACCCAGAAGAATAAGAAATGGCCTCTAAACTCATTGTTACTTATCAATTAAAACTTATCAAATAATTAGAATATATTTGATTAATAATGTAATAGATGTACAAAATATTAACAAAAAAAGAAAGCACAGTATTAGAGTTTTCAAAGGTAAGCATAGCTAGACACCTTAAAGTCATAAGGACAGTTTTTAGTCAGTAATGTAGTATTGTAATAGGAAAAAAGGTACAATGTGTCCTAAACACCAATTCAATTAGGAGAGAGGTGACTGGGAGTTTTAAGGAAAGAATGAGGGAGTTGAGAGGGGGATGGAAACTTGGAAAGTCAGGGAAGTGAAAAATTACACTGTAAATGAGAATTGAATCAGTTGCGTTTGTTAGCCGGTGATTACAGAAGTTAGGACTCTGTCCTCCCACAAAGGAATTGCTTTCAGGTCCTTGAGTTACACACTCCTCACTTGTAGGTGTGATACACATGCATCCCAAAAGGACAGAGGAAGGATTCCCAGTTGTAATCCCTTACACTGATGAACACACTTATGCACAGAGGGAAGTAAAACAGTGGAAATCAAGCAGGGGGGATGGGGAAGGAGGGGATGGGCGAAAACCTACCTAACGGGTACAAGGAACACTATCTGGGTGATGGTTACACTTATAACCCTGACTCAAGCATAACGAAATTGACACATGTAAGCAAAAACATTTGTACCCCCGTAATATTTTGAAATTAAAAAAAAAAGAAAGAGAATAGAGAAAAGAGGAGAACTATATTTTCAAGCAAATAAAGGCAACCTACCACTCACATTGTGAGATAACAGCCTGAATAAAAGGATTGGTATTAATTAGATGAATAAAATATACTTCCAAAAGAAAAAAAAAAAAAAGCAAGCTCTTTCTGTATTATCCTGGATAGAGCTGGGGCCCATTTTACTAAATGAAGTATCACAAGAATAGAAAAACAAGCACCACCCGTGCTCACCATCAACCATCAAATCGTTATTAACTGACTTAACTGACCAACACTTATGTGCACATACGGTAGTGACATTCATGGGGTGTTGGGCAGGTGGGAGGGGGGAGGAGGGGATGGGCATATTGACACCTAATGGGTGTGGTCCGCACCGTCTGGAGGATAGACGCTCTTGAAGCTCTGACTTGGGTGGGGCAAAGGCAATATATGTAACCTAAACATTTGTACCCCATAATATGCTGAATAAAAAAAATTAAAAAAATTTTTTAAAAGGGTGATCAGAGCCTATCTTCAGATATTAGCTAGAATAAATAGTAAATTCCTTTGACAGTCTTGAGCTTTCTTAGTCAGGAAATTTAAGGTCATTCTAGGGACATGGCCTTGAACTGTTAGAAACTGTTAGTGTGTGTTTAAGTCTTTTAGTGTTTGGGGAGGAGGATGGACGAAATCATTTGCATTGAAGAGTCTGCAGTTTTTATTGACCCAGGTTGAGGCTTAGTCTGGAAGAGGGCTCAGAGGAGCCTAGATAAAATGTGGTCAAGGAGAAAAACTTTGTTAGAGCAGGAGATAAAATGTCTCTCAGATTGCACATTATTTTAAGGCAAGACATTACAGGTCTCTGATTCATGATGTATTAGTTTTGATGTGGAAAAATCCCATCTAAAATGTTAAAACGTATTTTTAAACAAAATAATAATAGGGATATACAAAGAACCTAGCACAATGCCTGGCAT
>RJWJ010014841.1:0-37207 GCA_004363605.1 Indri indri | reverse complement strand
ATATGAAAAATATGTCATATCCTAATACCAAACATTTGGAATATGACTGGCACTGTTCTCAATATTTTTCATACAGTAGTTCACATAATCTTCCCAGTATTCAGTGAAGTAGATATTATTCTATCTTTTCTACAAATGAAGAAACTAAGACAATGAAATGTATGTAGCTTGTCCAAGTTGAAGAAAGAGTCAGGAAGAAAAAGAGACCTGAGATTCACATTCAGATTGTCTGTATCCTTAACCATTGCTCTACATTGTACTTTTATGAGATTCCTAAGTACATTTTATTCTTTATGCATGTCTATTTATTTTAAATTGCTTTTTTTGTAATTGAAAAAATGCATTATCAATCTTGAAGTTATATAATTAGTTCAGTAAAAATCCTTCAACAAATAAAGTCCATTTTATTCTATCAAGCTGATATAGAAATAGTAAATTTAGCAGAATGTATATTAAAATAAAGGCATGCAATTGGGACGAATTGTTTTTATATGTATTACTATTTTTTAAGGCTCAATTAACATTTTACTATAATTATTAGGAAACATATATCCCAATGAAATGTAAAAAAGTTTATCAAATTGATGCCAAACTCTAGTGAACCATTTATTGTTTGTAACTCAATTTGTGGGTTTTCTTGGGGAAGCAGTTCTGTATCTTACATTTTTAATATTATTATTTTATTTCATTTTAATTTCTTTTGTACTGTACTGAGAGTGAAGGATCAAATAAATGATGAAGACAAACTTTATCATAAGTAATTTATGTCCTTTATTTATTTACTTGTTTGTTTATTCTCTCAGAAAAAGAACACTGTCTTTACTAAAGTGTGTCTTATAATGCGCTGGGTCATTTTAGCTTGAACGTGTGCTAAATGCCATGTTGGATGATGGCTTTCTGCTCTCGGTGGCAGTGCAATTTACATACAACCTTCTTCTAGACTCTTTGGCAATATCTTTTTTTTCTCTCTGTATTCAAATTAAGTCAAGGTAATTTAGACACATTTTTCACTATGCATTCTAACTATAGAAAAGAATACATACAAAAAATATTTTTCAGTTAGTACCAATTTGATGGCAAGTACAAGTGGAGCCCATTCTGTCAATCTGTGGTGCCTCACTTTGGATAATGGGCTTAAGTTTAATCCAGGAAAGTATAAGAGGTTCTAGATCACTGTCGTTTTTTATGTTTGAGTAATATTCCATTGTATACATATACCAAATTTTAATAATCCATTCATGGATTGATGGACACTTGGGTTGTTTCCACATCCTTGCAATAGTGAATTGTGCTGCTATAAACTTTTGGGTGCAGATGTCTTTATCATAGAATGTTTTGTGCTCTTTGGGGTAGATGCCTAATAGTGCTACTGCTGGATCGAATGGTATTTCTATTTTTAACACTCTGAGGTATCTCCCAATTCTTTTCCACAGAGATTGCACTAATTTGCAGTCCCACCAGCAGTGTAAGAGTGTTCCTGTCTCTCCACATCCTCGCCAGCATTTGTTGTCAAATTGGTACTAACTGATGAACACTAGGGTGATCACATGGCAGTAATACTCTCCAGGGATTAGAGGGATGGGGGAGGGGTAAACCCACAACTAAAGGACACAGGGAGCATTGTGGGGGGAAGGGCATGCCTTTAACCCTCGCTTGGGTGAGGCAAAGACATAAAGTGTAACCATAATGTTTGTACCCTCATAATACCCTGAAATAAAAAAAATAAATTTACAAAGGTATAAAAAAAAACATTTTTCAATTTCAGACTTCCCAATCTCCAGCTTTAATTTTAATAGAGTCTATGTGTTTGTTTTCTAGATATAAACAAAAAAAGGGACAAATTTCATTAGAAAAATGACATGGTGTACATCCCAGACATACTCGACTAACAAATAAAAGTGAAATCTGAGTAATATGTTAGATTTAGAAACTTATGATATAGAATCAAGATAAGCCAGTGAAGCACATTGACCACTGTGTATATGCTTGCTTTTTCTCTCCTTCCTTCCTTTCTTCCTTTGTTCCTTCATTCCTTTGTTCATCCATCCGTTCCTTCTTTCTTTCCTTCCTTTCTTTCCTTTTTCCTTTCTTTCTTTTTTCTTTTATAATTTTGGCTTTGTGGAGTGTTTTCTTAAATACTTAAGGAAACCAAATTACGTTTGAAGTGCCAATTAAGAAAGAAGTTTTGAAAATCATTAATAGCTCTACATGTAGTTAACAGAATGTATGTGACCGGAATACACACACATTGGTGAACTTTTAGCGCAGATTAAGAGATTTTTAACTTCAGTCTTTAAGTCTCACGATAACGTCTCATTTCTTTTCATCCTCCTCGACTTTGCTCCTTGAGTTCTTTTCTGTAAACACCAATCACTTGAAATTGAGTATTCAGAAGATTAGCCATTTCAATAGTCATATGTCCTCCCTTAATAAAATATGCTAATACAGGGAATTTCAAGGGATGCAGTTTTTTTCTTTTTAAATCTATGGCTCTTTTCCATTCAAAGCAAATGTCACCACTAAATACTGAAGTATCGTTGCAGGCATATTTTATGCATATAGCAAACATTAAAAAATGTGATTTAGCTGAACTTTTCTTAGACTCCAAGATCATTTCTAAAAATCATATAAGACTAACTCACATTCGTGACAGGTTTATTAAGGACAAGTGATATACTAAATCCTTGGAAGTTATATTTTACATTAAAGGTAAATTAAAACCATAAATTAAATGTGTGCACAGATGAGCCCAGTCTTAGCAAATAGTAATCAGGTACTGTTTAATCTTCCTGTACTGGATAGATTCATCAGGACCCACCAAGTCGCTATAGTAATTTCCCATATCCCCATATGTCTGACATTTGCTTTGTTAGAATTAGGTCTCCTTATAATCATAAGGCAAAGAATACTCTTATGTTAAGGAGAAAGAACGATATCACCATCCCAATATTTTAATCTGCAAAACATCTATCTGCTTTTCTTTATAATAACATATTTTGGATATCAAATAACCTTAAGAAAGAAGTTTAATAAAATCAAATATATTCAGTCTACTTCTTAAATACAAAATAGTGCATTTTGTGTATAAATAGGTATGTAAGTTTAAAACATATAGATTTTTATTCAAACAAGTGAGGTCTCCAGATATATAACAGTTTTAAAAGTGTTTTTGAACAATTGACATTCCAAAAATATTTTAAGACATTAATACCCAAATACTATAAAGCATGACCAAGCATTATTTGATATAGGTGTGTTTTAATGCTTTACATATCATCTAAATTATTTTTAAATTAATTTAAAAATTATCACTGTAGATTTGTTTAATTGATGATGAATCAATTCTCTAATCACGGTATGATTTCAAGTTAAGAATTATTGTATATCTTTCCATCAGAAAGAATGAATGAGGTTTTGCAATTTTATCTTTTGTTCGTTTATTCCATTCTGAGTTAGGATGTTAATTAATGGTCTATACTTTTCTCTGTGATATGATAAGAAGTTAGCTTAATCAAGTTTTTGACTACCAAGTAAAGAGACATAAATTCACTTAATGGTTTGTAAGCAGCACAGTACCACGATGAAATAATGCAAAGCCAAAATTATAATTTTTAGAGATTTCCTTGAATTCCAATTTTGATCATAAATGGTCTTGCTTCAAACATTGTGTGAGTTTAGACTCACAGCTACGTGGATATGGGAATGAATTACACAAACAAGCAATCATCATAGCTAATACTTCTTGATATATTCACACTTAAATGTTAAGTGTGATGCATACTCTTTTCCACTCCTTTTAAATATTGCATGTGAAACATGTGCAAATGCTAGCAGTCTATAGATTTCCATCACCCTGATTCTATGCATAGAATTTCTCAAGTCTCAAGTTACAACAAAAATAATCTAATGTCCAGTACAAAATAAATTATTTTATTAGAGATCCTTTCTGGATAATGCACAAAAGTCACAATCAAACATTTATTGTACTTTCTGTGTCTTTGCAGTTGATAAGGAATAGCACAATTTAAATATTTAAAATGATATATTTTACATCTGTAAAAGATTTACACAAACACATACAAGGCCCATTACTTTTCAGATGAAAAATAGGATCAGACAAGTTACATGATGTACCCTTGTCAAGTTTTCTATCTAATGACAAATTTGAGAGAATAATCCAAGATACCTGATTACTGTCATTGAATTTTTCTGTACAGGATACAACCCTTCCTCTTTAACTAATCTTAATGCATAATTACTAATTCTTACTAAAGTATAGGAATGATATATAGTACTTCAGCATGTAGGTTACTTCTGAGGAGGGAGAAAAAGAAGGCCATGTTTTCTTTATATTTTTCTTTGTTTTTTGAATTTTTTAGTAACACATTCTATTGGGATAGATATGATCATAAAATTGTAATTTAATTGCAGTGTATAAAATATTATATGAATGTAGATTATCAGTTACAGATGAAGACATATAAAGTGAACAGAGTAGTACATATGGGAAAAGAGACCTGGATTGTGAATCAGCAGAAAAGGAATCTAGTCATTTTCCCATTATCCTATTGTGAAAACTTGAACAAATGTTAATATATCAAGTACCTTTAATTATTAAATAATTGACTGACACTGAAATCTCCTAATATTTCTTAAAAAGCTTCCTTTTTTATAAAAACCTACTCTGTCTGATCTCATGAATATGTAGATTTGAATGAGTGAAAAATAAAGCCTTAGTGGTAGTACATAAAGAGAGCAGAGCCTTACAAAATCGTATCATTGTGTTCGACTCCCTGCTAGTTAGTGCATTCGGCACACAAATCACGATATAATATTTGAAGATCCCAGAGGGAAGAAAAGTATAATTGTCTGAAACATGATTGAAAAGTGGAAAAGACAGCACACAAATTCAGGTTCCTACATGAGAAAGATAATATTTTTCATATTTTTTCCATTACGTTAATACTAATTCTGATAAGGTAGAAACTGTCGATAAAAATAAAACATGAAAACATTTTAAAGTGACATTTTACAACATAAAATCAGACTTCCCTGGATGATGTTGTTCCTTCTCTTTCTGCTTTTGATCTAGGTGGAAATGAAATGACATTGGTTTGTGGCAATAAGAGTGGAAGTAAGGTTGTAGAAAGCAGTTGGAAAGGTTTCTCCACCATATATTGATTCCCTTTCATTGAAAGGGTTTATAACTACTTCTACAGAAAATATTTTTAGTATATTTATCACAGTTTGGCTCAGATAATAAACTGAAATGTACTTTCCCTAAATAAATGCTCTTCTAAATTAAATTTTAAAAGGCATGGACAAACTAAGTTTTGTCTTACATTTACTTGCAAACAATGGGAGAATGGACAGTATATTAGATGTCTCATAAACACATGCAGTTCATGTGAAAGAAGATATTTGATCTTTCTTGAATATATGAACCCAAAACTAGTACTTAAAATAGCTAACTTTTTGAAAACAAGATAAATGCACTATAGGATACACATAGAACCTTAATTGAAAACAAGATAAATGCACTGTAGGATACACATAGAACCTTGATTCTGTAATAAATAAAGTGCATGCATCTAGGTACTTTAGCATAAGAATATTTTCCTTTAGAAAGTGAGTTTTGCGAGTTTATGTTCTCTGCTAACATTACTGGAATTATTAGGACACATTGCTATTAAATAGGAGCCGTATGATGTTAAGACAGATTTCAGGAAACACTTTTATAACTTATCAATCAGTAAAAATACTTACTGCCTGCGGTTTAAGAAAGTTGGTCCTGGGGATATATAAACTGTGAGAGCTTGAGAAAAAAAATGTTTAAAAAAATGCGCTGTTACCCCCATAGGTAGCTATATGTTTCATCTGGGTGAATTGAGCTGTGTAAGTTAGCATGTGGTCACAAACCAAGACAAAAATAACTCCAAGTAATGAGCGAAAGATATCAAACAGGGAGGATGAGAGAAAAGTAAAGAAGAACCCCTGTCTCTTCTTCCAATTGCTTTCGTATTATTTTTCAAAGGAATCTGTGTTGGATAAGAAAGATTTTGATTTTAGGACCTGCAGATAAAATTTTTTTATATATATGGGAAACAGTGTGGGGTGGACAAAAACATGAGCTCAAGATGGGATGAGCAAGCCAATACAGCAGTATCTGGAAAGATTCCATGAATTGGAAAGAATTTTCTACCCTTAAACATCTACAAGTTTTGCTAAATTAAATGAGTCTTATGAGAAATCACAATTCTTCCTATTTAGGGCATATTTAATGATATAGAAATATTTAATTGTCTTTTATTTTAATCAAAAGTCCTTGAGAATGGTTATCCCAGGAAAAATGCTATGCTAATGATAGTTTTCTATCCATTTTATTATAAACACAGTATTTTGCCTATATTATGGTAATCAAACATGGGAAGTTGGTTTAGGAATTTTTCCATTGTAAGATAATGCAGTTCATATAGGGATAATGTTTTTCAAGTTTCTCACAGATAATAAATAAACAGATTTGGAATACAACTATGCTATAAATTACAGAAATAACTGAAAAGAGTGCTAGAACTTAATCCTAGAATTAAAACTTCTAAGTAAAAAGTACTTACTTAAAATGTTCATTTATTACTTTGATACATATTGATAATTATCTGTTTTGTCTTTTTATGTAACTTTATTATAAAATTCATGTATTTTTTATAAAGATGGAAGATGGAAGTACATTGTTTATGAGTTAATATTGTACTTTTCTGTGGCTTCAGCTATTTCAAAGAAATCAATAAAATTTATTGTGAGAAAGAGGAAAAAGAAGGAAAAGAGAATACAATTCAATTTTACTATATTGATATGAATATCAAAATCTAAAGGGATAAATGAGTACATATTCATATTCAAGAAAAATGCAGAATGTGTTATTGTTATAGCCTTTCTTTACTCATAGTTGAAATCTGATATCATATATATTTCACAATAAAACAAGTAACTACTTTTTCAAAATGAATTTAGAGTTTAACAATCTGCTGAAGAGTATACAGAAGAAAATCCTTAAAGCATAAAGAAAAACTTTCACCAAAATAGTTTTGGGGTAGTTATAACACACCAAGAGTGACTTTACTGTTTGACTCAAATAATAATCACTGTCAAATTTCATGGAACAGCATACATGACAGATTGCTAGCATAAACCACCTGATATTCTTCCTTTGTTGTGTTCAGAGGCAGAGCTGCTCTGTTAGTGATGTATTTCCTTTAAATCTTTCTTTATTACCCCTCTCTTCTACCCACCAATTTAAATGACATCAAAGGAAACTATTTTGTTAGTTGTAACAGCCTTTGATTTTGTGGGGATTCTAGTTACCACAAGAGATCATTTGTAAAATGGATTTATTTGTTTCCAATGACCAAAATTTTAAGAAGTGCACTTCGGTCATGTTTAAGCCATATCTCCCAGAAAGGATTGGGTTCTTTAATGTAGGCTTAGAATAGAAATTAATAGAGGTACTGTTTGAAAAATGGAAATATTTTATATGTCCCTGTAACCTCCATAACTTTTTAAAGCTATATTTCCTGTGACCATTTTTTATTATCCATGTTTATTGATATATGATTTACATACAAATAACCCTTTTTAGGTAAACAGTATGGTGGATTTTGCTAAATGTGTGCAGTCAGGTAACCAACACCAACAGGCAACATATAGAATATTACCACATACTTAAAATACTGCCTGTTATTTGCAGTCAATACCCTACCTCTTCCCTCAGACTCTGACATCAACTGATTTGATTTCCATTCCTACTGTTTTGCGTTTTCAAGAATTTAATATAAATAGAATTAGGTAGCATGCTTTTCCTGATTAGAATTTTTTGTTTATACAAGCTTTTGAAAGCTATCCATTTTGGGGAGGTGGGGGATGCATCAGCAGTTAATACTAAATAGTATTTCTTTTTATAGGTGTACCACTCTATGTTAATCAATATACCAGTTGATGAATATTGGTGAGGTTTCCAGAGTTTGGTAACCACAAAGAAACCTACAATACTTATTTTGTACAGACTTTTGTGGACATATATATTTTCATTTTTGTTATACCTTATTTTGCTCATGTCCTCTCAGGCAGCTCATCATCTCATCTCTGTATATTTGCCCAACTAGGGTCCTTGCTCCTGTCTCTTGCTGTTATCTTTCTCATAGTCTCCAAGTCAGGGCCAATGGAAAAGAGCTTATGGGTGAGTTACTGCCACACTTTTCCTTCTCTCTGAGGTGAGGGGATCCTTTTAACTTTGAAATGACACATGAGATTTTTAAGAATTTTTAAAAAATATTAGCTGATTTATTTTTACCTACATGTATGGTTTCCCCTTTTTTCTTTGTCCATATGTTCATCTTTGAAACCAATTATGTATCTCCTCTCTCTTAGAGTGACTATCACTCTAGAATGTAGTTTAATTACATGCCTTGTGACTTCAACTCTCTGATGGGCTCAACAGTATGACTCTGTAGGCAATCTGACTTTTTCTCATTGTTATTATGCAACAACATCATCTTGTGGAACATATCCTAAGTGGAAACACAACTCCTCATGTCAAGATTTTATGTTTTTGGTATCCGGCACAGAACAAGTAATCAGTCTTCCATGACTACTATAAAATTGAATGTGAGTGTTAGGAAAATGTCCACATAAATGCACACACATTGTAGTATAGATACAAAATGCACGCTTGTTTATACATGTATATATTTTACAGAGGGATTATTTTTCTGTCAAGCAGGAAAAGAGCTTTAAAACTATTTATTGAATATCCACACTATTTTAAGTAGACTTGATAACTTCCTCAAATATTACCTTACTAGGATGATAGCAAAATCAATGAAATTAAGTATTACAAAATGTAGCAGATTAAAATATACTATACAAAATCCCTTAATGTTTTTGGTTTTTAAAGAATGTTATCATATAACACAAGCATATGAACTTGTACCAATACCTTCCTGTTTGTGCAATTTCTATAGATCTTGCATTGTTTTTAAAAAATGACAAAGAGAAAATGCTGAGATGTTATGACTGTTCTGTAAATAATAATAGACATACATATTAGAAAAGACAGAGAGGATCTATATTCCTTTCTTTATTTCATTCTCTTAGTGTAAGATAACAAGATCAGAATAAATATTTTACTACACATTCTCTCATAAAGATCAATGAAATGTACAGTATTGAGAATAAAATAATATTTAGATAACCAGTAAGTCAACCTTTTTATTTCAAGTTCACACAAATGAAATTATAAATTAAACCTGATCTGTTGATATACAAATAAGCTATACACCAACTAAAAGAATTTAAACTCGAAAATCAGGTTAACACTCTATGAAAGTATATTTAAGACTTACAATCTTTGACTAGCAGAAGCTTTGCCCTAACTCATGTTGAGCAATAGTCTTTCTGTTGAATATACACATTATTAAAAGACAATAGTACTTAAGTTTAAAGCAGTTATAGTTAATGGTGGGAAAAATCAACATCAGTAATATATTTGTTATTGAATCCAGATTTGCATTTCTTTAGTAAATCATTTTACTAAAAAATTGCATTTATCACCTATTAAGATAATGGGCTTTCAGTGTTTCATAGTATAAAGGCAAACATAAGTAGAGAATAAGTATACTAATGATCACTAGCACTCAAAGTAAAATTTCAAATTTGAGGCCACAAATGTGGAGCAATAAATAACAGATAAAGTAGAAATGTTGATGGAAAGAAAGAAATGCAAACTTAATTGACTCTTACACTTTATTCACTTTTGCATAAAAAGTAGACTAATTTCAAGTAATTTATATTATTACTGTAAAATATTAAGATTTTATTCTTGAAAAAATATTGCACATAAGCATTTATTTCAAGCTCATGAAAAATAACATCTAGATAGGTTTTATGCTTTATGACACTTTTAACCACAAGGAACTCAATTTGCTATTAAAACCAAATAGGAACAATTTACTCATGATGTTATAATATTAAAATAAATAGAATATTAAAAATATGATATTTTCCATCTTAAAAATTATTACTTTTCAAAATTATATAACCCATATTTTAAAAATATGTTTGCTGACTAAACTGTCTAGAATAAAATGCTTTTGAAATACCACAGACAGTCACTGTATAAAGCCTTTTGTCATGACAGACCATTTGAATATTAAGAAAGAAATAAAATATCATAGCAACAAAAAAAATAAAAAATGGGACCTGATCAAATTAAAAAGCTTCTGCACAGCCAAGGAAACAATCATTTAGGGCCAATAGACAACCTACGGAATGGGAGAAAATATTTGTATGCTGTACATCTGATAAAGGGCTGATAACCACATCTGCAAAGAACTCAAACAAACCAGGAAGAAAAAAGTCAAACAACCCCATTAAAAAGTGGGCAAAAGGCATGAACAGAAACTTTTCAAAAGAAGATAGATTAATGGCCAACAAACATATGAAAAAATGCTCAACATCTCTAATCATCAGGGAAATGCAAATCAAAACCACAATGAGATATCGCCTAACTCCAGTGACAATAACTTTTATCAAAAATTCCCAAAACAACAAATGTTGGTGTGGACGCAGAAGATAGGAACCCTCGAACACTGTTGATGGGACTGCAAACTAGTACAAACTCTGTGGAAAATAGTATGAAGATACCCCAAAGAACTGAAGTAGAACCACCATTTGATCCAGCAATATCACTACTGGGTATTTACCCAAAGGAAAAAAAAAAAAGACATTATATAAAAAAGATGCTGGCACTATGTTTATTGCAAAGATGTAGAAACAACCCAAGTGCCCATCAATACATGAATGGATTAATAAAATGTGATATATGTGTACCATGGAATACTACTCAGCCATAAAAAATGGTGAACTAATACCTCTTTTATTAACCTAGATGGAGTCCATTCTTCTAAGTGAAGTATCCATGAATGTAAAACCAAACACCGTATGTACTCACCATTAAATTGGAACTAATTGATCAACACTTATGTGCACATATGAAAATAACATTCATTGGAAATCAAAGAGGTGGGAGAGGGGAGGAAGGAATGGGTAAATTCACATCTATCAGGTACAATGCACACTATCTGGATGATGGGTACACTTATAACTTTGACTCAAATGGTGCGAAACAAACTTATGCAACCAGAATGTTTGTACCCTCATAATATTCTGAAATAAAATTAAAAAAAGAAAGAAAAGAAAAGAAAAGAACCAATTTTTTTCCCCGTGCCAATATCTTCTCAAACCTTTCTGCAGTGTCTTAAAATGCCTGCCATTATAGCCATTATTTGAGTGAATTCAATAGCCAAAGAGAACACATTTGCATGTCTATATTGCTATTTTCTATAAAAACTTGTGAGTCAGTTTATTCTGTGCCAGCACTGTGTGTTGCCAGGCTCATTCAACTGGGGTTCAGTGTCAGCCATAAGTCCCTCTCTATTTAAAATAAGTTGATGTAGCTATTTAAATGATGTGTAGGTGAGAATGTGGCCATGAGGCTTTACACACGGGCAGCATAACTGTTTTGAAACAGTGAGTAAGCTGGGAATGATTAAGTATAACAAAACAGTCATGGTCATCACTGGTGCATCAAATTATGGAGTGTAGGGAAGAGGAATTTGGAATGCAGCCCAGGGAAAACTTGTCAAAAGCAGAGAGCTAACTAAGCAGCAAAGAAAGGAAGAGCTGCAGAGTGAAGGAGGTTAGTTTTAAAAGATGAAATAGTTGAAATAGCACTAGGTATAAGTGTAAGGGAAAATAATGTGTCCTTAAACAAAAGTATATGTTGACCTGAATTCAAGCTAGGGAAATACATAGACTTTGATATCTTACTTATTTAATTTTGAAAGTAAATAAGCTATAATCCATACATCCTTGTTTCAGAAGTTAAAGCTCAATAAGACAGACATGGAAAAATACTTAGGCTAATTTTTTTAGTGAGTATAATTTAAACATTTCGAATATATGTTAATGTAATTATGGTTTCCACATCCCAGTAATACAGATTTTATGCTCCAGCGACCTTTTATTTCAGAGAGTGCAGAGAAATGGGGGTTTTAAATTGTCAATGATATCAAATGCTACAATTCAGTTTCATCTCATTTGTAAAACTATAAGGTTGGATTACATGCTATTATTATCTAACAATTTGTTTCTTTGGCTCCATTAAAGCAATTATATTATGTCTTTCTGGAGAGTGGAGAAGCCTGTCTCTCTATCTGTAGAACCAGAATAAGCTTCTTTTTTAGTCTTCTGTATTCTTGGAGCTCATACAGAATTTAATTTCAGAAGAGGAAAACTGCACATAGCAAAATAAAATTGTCATAAACTAAATAGTACCGTCCTTGCACAACTAAAAACCACTGATGTCAGGTAACATATAATAAGACACATTTTCTTTTTTATTTTAATGAAGTCAAAATTTTTGATAAGATTGTATGAATTGAATTGACCAGAAATTCAATATCAGTGTTTATATTTTTGAGGCGATTTGAGATGATTCGATTTTTGTCGATGATTGGATATAAATTATTCCTTAGTGACTTACCCGAAGGAGAAATAATGGATGGTGAGCATTGTAAAAACTTGAAAGCGTAAAGTGAGTTGAAGAATTGAAAAAAAGTGGAATAAAAAGTACTAAAATAGCACACATGACAAAAGGAAGATGTAAGATGTAATATGCTGCAACCATTTTGAAAAACATTTGGCAGTGCCTCAAAAACATAGAGCTACCATAATTTCCAACGATTCTGCTCCTATGTTTATATCCAAGAGAAATATAAACATATTCTACCCAGGCACATTGGTTTGCATCTGTAATCCCAAATATTTAGGAGGCTGAGGTAGGATGATCACTTGAGCCCAGTAGTTCAAGACCAGCCTAGGTAACATAGAGAGACACTGTCTCAAATAAAAATAATAAATAAATAAAAATATATGTCCACACTAAAACTTAAATGTACAGAAATGTTTACAGCAGAATTATACATAGCCAAAATTTGGAAATAAATCAAATGTCTATAAACTGGTGATTATATAAATAAAATGTAATATATCCACAATTCCATATTACTTATCAACACAAATGAATGAATTACTGATACATGCTACAATATGGACGGACCTTTAAAACTCGCCACTAAATAAAAGAAGCATGTCACAAAAGACCACCAATTATACAATTTTATTTATATATCTAAAATGTGCAGAATCACAAATAAAGGCAGAAAATAGATTACAGTTGCATAAAGTTGGGATTTGGAGAGAAATAAGGAGTGACTACTAATGAATATGCAGTTGCTTTTATGGTGATGAAAATGTTCTAAAATTGATTGTGGTGATTTTTGTACCAATCTGTGAATGCTTACATGGTATGTGAGTTATATCTCAATAAAGCCATCTTTAAAAAATAGTAAAAAAAAACCAGAAAAATATCACTCAACCTTGGAAATCTGTCATATACTTATCAATTACATTTATAAAAAGATCTAACATACTGAACAATTTACTTACTTACAGTTCAGCCTTTCCCTTCCTTAACCATATTTAACCATCATAGGCAGGAATAGTTTTGCTCCTGTTTCTTCCATTTATATTTTTCAAGGAAATAGAAAGTGTTAGTATACCATAGGATATATCTTCCACAACTCTTTCTATGTACTGTGAATGGAGGAAGGAGAGAGAGAGAAAAAAAAGGGAGAGAGAGGGAGAGACGGGAAGGAGAGAGGGAGGATAATGTGCTAACAATGGTGGTATCTCGAGTAAAAGGATTATGAGTGTTCTACAAATGGTTCTTGCAACTGCTATACAGGCTTAAAGCTATTTCAAAAATGAAAAAAATAAATAGTATAGTGGCAATAAAATAAATGAATGTATAAATGAATGAATTATAATGCATGTTAGAGTGTAGAAGGGAGTGAAAGCAGGTAACAGATTATGTGGAATTTCTGTTTATGAGAAAAAGTTGGAATATAAGGAAAATAAGCAGTTACACAAATATTTATCAAAATATAAGACTGAAAGAGATTTTTCTAGTAAAAAATTACCAAATTTCACTAAGACTTCAAAGAAAACATTTGTATGTGATAACTCGATAATGTTCATCTGTATTTCTACTTTTTAAGATAAGCCCTTAATATTAATATGTTTTACACTCATGGATCTACAAAAGAGAAAACTGAAAGAAAATTCTCTAACACTTGATCACAATAGAGATATATCTGATAAGGGCTTATAAAAACCAGTACAATTTGCGATATCTTTAATTTCAAAAAAAGTATGACATGGAGTATACAGGGAAACTTTTCTTTAACTTTGTTAAAGAAAGATGATTTATCTTTTTTCAGCATGTCATTATTTTTATTAGATTAGTTTTCTGAAATAAGATATTAGAGTTTCGTCATGTCTTTAAAAAGCACAGACGCAGAGATATCGTCCTTCCTTTTCTTCCATTGATGAACTCTTAGTTATTCTTTAATATTTAACTAGCATTTATCTTTCTAAGGATCACCTGGTACAAGTCATCTGATTGTGTTCTCCATGTGCTGCTATCCTACATGTCTCTATATTTGTAACAGCACAGACTGCACTGGGGCGACAATACCCCCACACTCTACAGTAGAAGTTTCTTAAAGGTAGATAACAGAGACAAAAGCTCAGACACTAAAATACGACTGATATATAACAAGTGTTGAAACCGTGAGGAATGAATGAATGAAGAAAAATAAATATCTAGCACAGTGCTCCATTCACAGTCTTTAAATCAATAAAAAATGTCTACTGATTCTAAATTGATTTCGATTGTCAGCAATCAATGACCCAAAGAGATATAGAGGGATTACCAACAACTGTCTACTCCTCCCATTAAATAGCTGTTTTATTCTGAGGGAGCATATTTGGTACTCTGAACTTCTCAGAAAAACACTACACTACTGTATCTTGGGATGATTTGTGGTTTTGTCAAAAATTGGCATTTAAAGTCTGTGACAGAGTAAGGAGAATATCAGGTCAGAAAAATTGGGATGCTTGTGTTTTGCTTGCCAACTAAAGAATGAAATTTTCTAGAAAAAGATGAAAGAAAATTTAATAAATAATAATATTATTTATTAAAAATTTAATAGATTTAATAAATATTGGCCAAAGAAAATATAATATTAATAATGAGCCTAACTTCATTCAGTTTTTAAATAAATCATTATTAGTTAAATATATAATTGCAGCTTACTTACACTACAAATGACTGATGGTAGTATTTTCATAACTCTATTTAATGTCTATCTGGAGAACACTCGCTCCATGTATTTTAAAAATGGAGAGAATTTGTTATTTCTCTGAGTGTTATACTTTTACTTGATAAAGTGGTTTTCCTACACAGAAAGTTCTATAGCTCTTTGTATTTTATTTATAATTATTTGTAATGTCTGGCTCTAAGGAACAACATTTGTTCCAGGAAGAATCTCAAGGATATAGGTATTGTTTACATTAATATGAAATAAATGTTAAAGGTCAAATGATAATATATTGTTTCACAGACATACTACAGTTGAATTAAACATATCATCATTATCTTAAACATCATGAGACCCATCAAAATTCATAAAGGAAAAAGTGAATTTTCAGAGAAGGTGGAGGGTAACTCCACAAAAGTAGTCAGAAAATAAGACTAATTTTCTAACTTTGTATGTTTTGTCAATTGTTCTGTTAGTTTTTTTAGTATAAAATTTTTATTTTTATTAGTAAATATCTGAAGTATTATTTGCTTAGAATATGATCATCTAGCAAGTTAAACAAAAAAGCAGAAATAGAAGTCCAGTTATCAGAACTAACTAGGATGCTCAGTACGATGATAAATTGGAAGATCAACATAAAAAATCAATAATATTTTAAACACTAGTTTTAAAAATAGACTATAGAATAGAAAGTGATTGTGAAATTTGAATGATTTGCACATCAAATCACATATTCAAAGAAGAAAAATATATGGGTATCTATGTTTCATTAATCAGGACATTAAAACTAATACAAATTTTAGAGTATTATTTTCATTTTCAGGTGTTACATTATACTTTCAGCCATGGAGGATACATAACAAAAGAAATATTATACTTTACAGAGTTAATGTTATATAAATTTGTGAAACATATTAACTAACAGTGTTTCTGTTCGTATTTTCACTATTTGAAGCTTTAATTGTTATAGTGGGGATTTAGTGGAGAATTGACTTTCTATGGTGATGAATGTTTTCTATTTTTATATCATGTGGATTACAAGAATATATACATTTGCCAAAACTATCAAAATAAATATGTTTGTTCTCTGTAGTTCACAGTACAAAATTATGCCTTAATTTTTAAAAGTCAAAAAATATATCATGGAGGATATATTATAAACTGCTACTTCTTTACTCAAAAGAGCATACATTAAATTTAATAATGAAAAATCCCAGAAATCTAAGTTATGAAGACAGGAGTGACAGATTTCTTATATAAATTCCAACTCTCCTACTTTGTACCAGATTTCAAAAATTAAGGCTTCATTTACCAACAATGTACCTAGATTGATTCTGTAACTTTCTCTTCATACACAAATAATTAGGTCCCTGATAATGGAAATGCACTTTCAAATAAACTAAACCCCATCTTTTAAAAAGTAACAACACAATTGTTTGCTTTGTGCATTAAAATGCATATGTCCTGGGCGTGAAACATTAGAAATACATATCATTACAGTCTGGATGTACGTGATTTCAAAACTCAAAAAGGTGATATTAACATAATAACAAAAGATAAAGCAATTTTAAATGTTTTCATTTTCAAATCTGCTATATTTAAAGGCAGTGGTGAAAAATTCTGGATGCAAGATGCGATATGACAATGTGAGATTAAATTAGGATATGAGATACAGTAAAAGCGTTTTAAGGTTTGTGAGATTGGTGCATTAGGTGTCAAAACAATACCAGCAAAAATTTTAAATAATGAACAATGTAGATCAAACATGATAAATTGCCTTCCAAAAGTGAATGGTAAAAGAAATAGAAAATAAATTCCCTCCGAAAATAAAATGCACATTTTAACAGAAGAAAACTGTCAACATAGTCCAACTTTAATGTCATCTCTGTAATTTCATGCGTCGTGGCTGATAGATGGCATATGATATTTGACATGTCAAGAATTTGAAACAAAGATTCCAAACTAGAAAATAATATTGTAAGAAAACAGAGGCGTACAAACTTGCTGAGCCAATGTTTTTTAGTTCTAAAGAATTTAAATGAACAAAATTATACTATAAATTAGTATTATAATAAGAAAATATAAACAAATTAGAATGAAGTAAAATTTACTATTGGCTCAAATTTTTGGAACATTCAATTTAAATAAGTGGGCAATGTAAATCATAAAGCTGTTGAAGGCATGCAATTTCTATACAATTTTTTAAAAAAATTTTAAATGTTTTTTGATTAGTAAATTTGATTGCATAATTTCTCAGAGAACTTGAATAAGTAAATGTTTTAAATGTATTAAAATGCTTGTATTTTATTAAGTAGTTGGAGAGGATTAACCTGTGCAATGATTTCAATATACACTTGTACTTTTGTATCTCTACTATCTTTTATCTTCTAAGAAGATTGTTTCATCTTTTAGAAACTATATTTTGATTATATAAAATGGAAATAGCAACATATTATATTTTAAGAGACATCAAAAATATCAAAATAATATATAAAGTTTCTAGGCAAATGCTTTGCTCATGGTAGTAGATTAAGAAATGTTAATGACCCTTAATCTTATTATTTTTTTCACAAATGTGTAAAGATCCTTGAAAACATTTATCATTCTAATTTTAAAAATTGTGAATATACTTAAAAATGATTTTTTAGGTATTTTATTTATAGTGTTTAGTTAGCCATGATTAAATGAACACACGAATACATTATGTACAATATCTTATGACATAAAAAATTTCAGTCATAAATTTAACATAAGAGACATATAGGTAGCATTTGCACACAGGAATTCTATTCCTTCATAACATATTTATGAGTTAGTAGAGTTCTTTTACATAAAAATGGAATTAAAAACTGTAAGATAAAATCATGACATTTAATATCAATGTTTATATTTGAATAGTGAAACTATAAGGCTAAAATGGTTTAGTCCATGTATACATGTAACAGAATATCTAACAGTAATCAATACCATGTGATTTAAGATATTGCATTATTATAATTTTCAAAACTTCTGATAACTTATTTCACAAATTTTTAAATTTTTTTTATCTTCACCTTTGATTTATGATTACAGTAAACTATGCTTATTATCCTTCCTTAAAGTACATAATGATTTGAGACTACCAGTTTTCATAGAATCACTTGTATAGAGAACTGCTTCAATAAAGGGCATTTATGTAAAATGGGTGTTTGCTTCTATTGATTAAGAGCTGAATATGGATTATATCCTTTAATGCCACTTTCATTTTCACTTGTAACTGAGATTTTCCTGAGATAGCCAAGAACTACAATTCAAGTAAAAAAAAAAAAAAAGAAATTAATAACAAATCCTTAGTTGTGAAAATGACAGTTTATATTTCCTTTGATATTTCTTTGCCTAGATAAGTAGTCTCAACTTAGCTCTTTTTTTTCTTAAAATATCTTAAAGAAAAGCATTTTGAGATACACAGGGAAGTTATTCCCAGTAGATACATCATCTGAAATCCTCTAAAATTTAATCATGATTTTACATTTGAAAATCTCAGATGTAGTTTTCTTCTTCAATTTGTCATTTTTATTTAACTTTTAACATAACGAGAAAAAAGCCAAAACAAGTATTCTCAGAAAAAAAAATCTTAGAGTTTTATAAATGAGTAGCAATTAATTTAATGAAAAGAAAAGTCAGAGAGAAAAATCATATTTGAGGGAACAAATGTATGAAACAGCATGATGTCTTAAAAGAAATATTTTATTTCTTTAACTTTTATGATGATTTCAATCTGCTCTGTTAAATTCAAGTACATTAGATTTAGTACTCCTTTTAAACATAACATACATAATAAAGTCATGATTCAGATGTTCAAAACATACATAACGTTATTTTCTATAATTTATCTGAGCTCACAGAAAGTGAATTTCATTGAGAATAGTAAAAACAAAAGGTAATATAACAAAGTCCAATAAATTCAGAGTCCTACTCAGAGTAATTAGGCAAGAGAAAAAAATTAAAAGCACCCAAACTAGAAAGGAATAAATAAAACAATTTTGGGTTTTAATGTATCACATTGCACAGATTTAGGAATTTACTAGAGGAAACTGAATGTTTATACCTGAAATAGTAATGAATGATGAGATGCTACGAACTTCAGAAAAAAAAAATTAAATGGTTAGTCTACAAGGACAGTGAGCACCTGCATAGTTTTCTTGTTTGTTTTATTTGTTTTTTCTAATGATCTTGTTTCTGTGTGATGAGATGATATATTCTGTTGATGGAGATAGCATATTGGCAGGTGCTATGTTCTGGATGTTTGTGTCCCTCCCTAATTCACATGTTGAAACCAAATCACCAATGTGATGGTGTTAAGAGACGGGGCCTTTGGGAGGATCATGAGGGCTGAGCTCTCATGAATGAGATTAGTGCCCTTACAAGAGAAGTCTCAGAGAGCAACCTTGTGCAGACACAAGGAAAAGAAGCCATCTATGAACCAAGAAGAAAAATCCTCACCAAGTACCAAATCTGCCAGTGTCTTCAGCTTACATTTCCCAGCCTCAAAAACTGTGAGAAATAAATTTCTGTTGTTTATAAGCCACTCAGTTTATAGCATTTTGTTATAGCAGCGCAAAGGAATTAAGACAGGAGGAAAATAGAAAGACATATTAATAATAGTAAAGCCTCAATGATACAAAGATTGTAAAACTATCCTTATATTTAGGTTTGATATGAGATATAAATTGTTTCCATCATGACAATAGAAAAGAAATTCGGAATAAAAATACTCCAGAAATCCTGATCTATATTTTCATTGCCTTACTTATTCTTTCTTGAGATTAGCTTCCTAGTTAATTACCATAGAAATTTACTTATCTATCAATTTATCCTCCATCTATGTCTATTTACCTACCTACCTTGTTTTGAGGAACATGTAAGGTAATAAATCATAATAATGCAGATGAATTAAATAATGAAATAATTCAGAGGAATATTTTTGATTCTGTGTAAATCTTTATGTGAAGTGTATTTGGAAAAAATGTAAAAAATACGTTTTTTGCTTATAAGAAAATTTTGCAATGTATGTACAATGTGCTCCTTAGGTATTTGTGAGAACTATTTGGTAAGCAATTTTACTTATAAATTACTTAGGAAATGATGATTAACATTGAAATGCAGATTTCATTTTATCCAAAAAAGAGAAATATGAAAATATAATTTATCTCTATCTATATTTCACACATTTAAATAAAAGTGAATTAGTAAATTGTATTTTTCTCCTTATATGTCAGAATCTTTAAGGTCTTAGGTGATATCTTAGAAATAAATGTTATGAAACATTAAATAATTATTGGAATAAAATGCTTTTTCCTGTATGCTTAATAAATTATTTCAGTAAATAAAAGTAGCATTTCATGAATGACAACACATGCAAATAAAGTACAAATATCTCAAAATAATTGATTGGTTTCACATAAATGAACATTTAACCCACCTAGAGAGTAGCTTTTTATGCTATCTGAATTTTTCTTAAGGGTTTAAAAGATAATGCTATTGAACAAACTAAACTATATCCTCCCCTCACAACATTATTAGGATAATGTATTCAGGGACAATATAGCTCATATAATGCATGCACTAGCAGATAGGAGGAAATATACATACATACCCATGTAAACACATACACACTCAGACATATACACATATTTTTCTTGCACCATCACAATATTCTCAGTGGATGTTTTTCTTCTTGCTGCTCAAGATTGATCCATTCACCCCAGTCTTAATTCCTCTGTCTCAGTTCCTTTAGTTATCTACACTCAGTAGATATCACTCAGTATTTAATTGTTCCATCTTCACCAAATACTCTCCTAAAACCTATAGCATACTCAAAACCTCATACAACTAATGACCTAATAAAACAGACACAAAAGCAAAACAAGCAACTTCTGACACTTCATCTCCCAGTAAGGTCCACAAACATTATCTCTATTTATTTACCTTTCACACAATCCTTGACCCATCAGAATCTAGGTATGTGCTTTTCATATGTGCCTGTTTTAATTTCCTATGAAGGTTAGAACTAAGATGTGGTGATGAACACATACACACACAATACACCACACAATTGAACATTTAGAGTAAACTTATCCAAACTATGAGACATCTGAGCTTCCTTCTGGGTTGGCAGGGGTGATAGAAAGAAAAATATGTCTTTTCTAAAACTTAAAGTCTCGAAGAGATCCACTGCTGATGAAAATGCTAATATCAATTATTTTCAAATAAACTTTTTTCTTTTTTTTCACAAGTCTCAAAACATTACTTTCATAAAAGTTAAAAATAGAAAAAAGGATATAGAATAAAAACTCTTGCTTTATTTTTGTCAATAGGCAAAAAAATTTTTGTCAACAGACAAAAATTACTGTTAAATTGTTATCAATATATATAAATTCTTACCCTCAATTTCAGTACTTATGTCTCAAACTATGACCTAACAGCTCTCAGATCAGCGTCCATACAAAAACCACTTCCTATATTATAACTTTTTTCTCAAATATGACTTTACATTGTAATTCACTGAGATGAAAAAAAAGAAAAGTATAGGTGTCTACTTTCCATGAGCTGTAGAACCCAATATTCCACTATCAATATTGGATATAAAAACTAGACAGAAGACCAGAAGAAATAGAAAATGAACAAAACTACGAAGACCTAAACCTAATCAACATCTATAGAAGTTTTCACCCCAAACATGAGAATATACATTCTTTTCAAGTGCACATGAAAGATTCTCCAGGATAGATCATATCATATTTTAGACCACAATAGAAGTCTGAATAAATTTAAAAGAATTGAAGACACACAAATTATGTTTAATGATCACAACTGAATGAAATTAAAAAACAATAATTGAAGAATATTTGGAAAATTCACAAATATGTGAAAATTAAACATATTTCTAAATTATCATTGATTAAATTAAGAAATTCAAAAAGACAGTAGAAAATACTTTTTAGATGAATGAAAATGAAAATAAAGTATGTCAAAAATTATGGGATTCACCTAACTCAATGCTTAAATTGAATTGCTATCTAATCTTGAAAAATAAGAACAAGCTGTAGGATTCACAGATTCAAAACTTACTTTGGGACTAAGGTAATTAAAACAGTGTGATACTGGCATAATGATAGACATAGATATCAATGAAAAAGAATTCATTGCACAGAAATAAATCCTTACTTTTATGTCAAGTTTCTTTTGGCAAAAGCATCAAGGAATTTCAATGATCAAAGAACAGGTTTTCTACAAATTGTGCTGAGACCACTCTGTATCCACAAGCCAAAGAATGAGGTTGGATCCTTACCTCACACCCTGTAAAAAATAACTCAAAATGAATAAAAGACCTAAATAAAAGAGTTAAAGCTATAAAATTTTTACAAAAAGCATGTATAAATCTTTGTGATCTTGGATTAAGTCACAGAAGAAGTACACACAACAAAAGACATAAAATAAATTTGACTTCCTCATAATTAAAAATTTTGTGTTTCAAACACCTTCATGAAAAATGAAAAAGTAACTGACAAAATGGGAAAATATTTACAAAACATATACATTATAAGGAAGCACAATCTTACAACTTGACATTAAAAGGGTAAATAATCCAATTTAAAGATATATTTAAATATACATTTTTCCAAGAGGATATACAAGTAGGCAATAGTATATGAAAAGATGTAGAACAACATGACTCATTACATAAATACCAATCAAAGCTACTGTGACATACTACTTCATGTCCATGAAGATGGCTATGAAAAGGGGGGAAGGATAAAAAATTGCTGGCAAGAGTGGAGAGAATCTGGAACCATCATACATTGCTATTGGGAATGTAAAATGATATAGATTGTTTGGAAACACTCTTTCAGTTCCTCAAAATGTTAAACATATAGTTACCAAATGACCCAGAACTTTTGGGTATAGTCCCAAAGGAATTGAAAACCTATATCTGTACATAAGAATGCCAATGTCTATAGCAGCATTATTTGTAATTGGCAAAAAGTAGAAACAACTCAAAAGTCCATCAGTGGATGATGGATAAAAGAAAATGTGGTGTATCTATATAAGGAGATACTATTCAGCCATAAAAATGTGAAGTACTGTTACACTTTACTACATGTATGATTCATGCAAACATTCTACGTGAAAGACCCCGCACAAAAGGCCTCCTGTGGAATAATTCCATACTTGTGAAATTTCCAGAGAGAGCATATATAAAGACAGAAAATATATTAGGGTTGCCGGATGTTGGCAGGATGGAGGAACTGGGAGACTCTAGTAATGGGTAAGAGTTTATTTTGGGGGACATGGTGAAAATGTTCTTGAATTAGTGGTGATGGTTGTACATCTTTGTGAATATACTAATACCTCACTGAACTGTACACTTTAAAGGGTCATATTTATGATGTATGTATTATACCACAATTGAAAATGAATATAGGAAGTTAAAAAACGAAAATAAAAATTATGTAAACTAAAATTAGAACAAAACCAGCAATTTTAACAACAATGAAAATGAAGATAACGTTTATGGTATAGAATAACTACTTGCAATATATAGATCTTGTTTAGATAACTGATAAAACAAAGAAACTGTAAAAAGGCATGTTGAGGGAAATTATAGAAATTTCAATCTAGCTACCAATTTGATGATGAAGAATTATTGCAAATTTATTTTCAACATGATAATGACATTGCAGTTATGTAAGAAAATATCTTTATATATCAAAGATATATACTGAAATATTTAGAGATGAAAACTTGTGATACCTTGGATTTGCTTTAAAATACTCCAGTACAAAGAAAAAAATTAAAAAAACAAATATGCAAATAAATGAATAGTTATTAAAATAGATTATGTATTTATCATGGTTCATTTTTCATTGTCTCTATTTTTATGTTTGAAGATGTTAATACTGAAGCTTTTTTAAAAAAATTAAATTTTAGAAAGTTAAAGGATGTTAAAATCTTGAATTTTGTTATATAAAACTTTATTATAACAAATTTTATATAATTGAAAATATGTTTGCTGTTTTAAGTCTCTATGGCATCTGTTTCTATCTAATATATGAGCAATAATTATCATGAAAAAAGAAAAACAGTGACATCAAAGTACAATAAATAACTCTGATTTTAACTTTACTCATTAAAAAACAGGTATACAATGACCCTTTGAGAGTCATAACTTTACAGAAGAGATCCAGTATTAAGTCACTGGTATTAACAGCTTGTTCTCCATCCCATTTTGTTTTATACTGGTTTATATGGCCAGTCTCTAGATTTAGTATTCTTTGATTAGGATTTCACGTTTAAATGCACAGTGGTCTTAGATATATCATTCTACTCTGTTCCTTGGTCTTCATAAACATATATGTCTTCCTTACAAAAATATTATAAATATACAAATACTATCTGAGGGGCTAAAGACAGTTATTACTGCCATATCAATATTATTTTCCCACAAAGTAGCTGGGCTTCCAAGTGTACCTAAATTTCTGGCACTAGCTTTAAAGCAAGGGTATGAAGGATAGGTTAAACTTTCCATTCATATTGAAAAATGCTTTTATTAAAATACACTAGTTTTGTTTCTTTTTAAATATCAAAGTTCTGATTTCTTGGGAAATGTCTTTATCATAAAAATAGATGCTCAGATACTAGCATAAAATTTTATGCACAATATTCTCTTCAGGAATGTCGAGCAATCAAAAGAAATGATTACTTCTATCAAGTGCAGCAAAAAGCCTGTAACCCCTTTCTTTTTTGTACCATTCTCTTGAACTACAGTTTATTCTTCTATCTGTTATTACTATTTCTTCAAATGACATCAAATAAACCTTTTCCATATCACCATAGTACTTCAATTCTTCATTCTTGAAATAGAAATGGAACTGAGAAAGTCTGTAAACTTTCCTCTTTTCTAACTCTAGCTTTTCTGTCAATGTAAAACATTTGCTCTCTACCATGTTAACGATACTCCTACAAGTTTTAACAGTCTACCTGCATAAAATTTTGCACTAGTTTAATATAGCTTCAGAAAGAAATGTGAGGCTTTAACCTCAGCAGAAAAGAAAAAAAAAATGCTAGTTACTGATACTTTCAGAGTTGTTTATTTAAAACTCAATATGATCAGATTTCTTAGGGATTGCCAAATATACTGTCTATCAATTTATTAAGTATATGGTATTGATTCCCACATAATGTCATTGATAACATTGTGAACATTGCGAGCAGTGAGTTTTTATCATTATTATGAGAAATAAGGGCAATAAAATCAGCTATTCCTATTACATGCAAACAAAGCAAAAGCCCCAACCTATGAAATGTGTGTGTGTGTATGAAAAATAATGAGCGCTTTTTTATTCTTTTGAGAGAAAATAGTTCACAAAATGAGTAAGCAAAGTGGACTGAATTAGAGAAAAACAGGTAAATTTATAACACTCAAGAAAATCTCTGTCCAAATTTGATATTTAGAAGGATATAGTACTTAAAAGTAATACATATAACAAAAGACTCATAACAAAACACACAACATAACTATAGCTGCTTAAAATATAAAATGTATTTCTAGTTCACATAAATATCAAATTCATGAAGAATAATTTTGGAGGTTTTTTCTATGACAGGGATTGTAGCAGTTTAAAGATGGCAACACATTCTTCAACACCACTCCCATTAAGTTGCGTGTTCTCTCTCTCCTTTCCTTCGGTCTGCACGGGCTCTGTAACTGCTTTGACCAATAGAATATGGAAGAATAGATATTGTGCCAGTTTCCAGGTCCTGGTCATGAGTACCTGGCATGTTTTACTTCCCGCATCTTGAAAGACTTCATCCTGGAACTTATAGTTCCTCTGTGAAGGAATGGCTACCTGCTAGAAAGACCACACAGAGAAACACAGAGGCTGCTTAAAAAGAGAGCTGGATCCAGCTTTCCAGGCCAGTCGTATGAATAAAGGGATCCTCTATACAAATCCAGCCACCTGCAGAACGTCACATACTGAACACAGTCAAAATCATACAGAGCAGAAAGAATGGCCAGCAGAGCTGCTCATGTCACTAAACCAGAAAATGACAAGATGTAATAAACCAGTTGCTGTTTTTACCTGACAAGTTAAGAAGGGTAGGTTTTTACATAGGAAAAAAAAATAAAAAAGAATCAAAACAGTGACCAGGCTCCTTAAAATCTGATGCTCAGTTATTCTCTTCTAGTAGCTTCTATACTACTATCCACATGACTGGCACCATACCAGCCATCAGTGAGAAACAAAGGGTAGGACAAACCACTTTTCTCAATAACCCAAAATTTGGAAATGTGACTTAGCTCCCACATATGAAATTATGAGGAAATAGTTTTATATTTCTCTAGTTAGAAATTTATGAAAAAAATCTTGCTGAAATTTGGGACCTGGACTAAAAGAACAAGACTTACATACTAATTTACCACTAAAAAGATTAAATTTTTTTTCTTTAAATTTAATTTCAGATGTGTGTGTTTATATTTCAAAGGATTTGAGATCAAAGCTCATGGAGATATGCCAAGTTTGCAAAACTGGAAATATGGGCTTATCATCCACTTGGAGATATTTACATACCAAAGATAAATAAAGATACTTCCCATTATTTTTATGAGGGACTCTCTCAGGAAGGGAAAAATAATAGTTGCCTCTTTCCTCTATACAAATATCCCAAATCATTGCTTCCTGTATTCTTAGTATGAAATTCAGACCCTTTATGTATATATATGATCATTTATTTCTCAGCGGCAAGAACTGGGCATGAGGGAACCACCCAGTTATTATTTGTTTATAAGTAAATAAGAGCCTGTTCTACTCCAGAACTATTTTAATATTCTTAAACTCTATTCACTAAAAATTCAAAGGCAAATAAATAAACATTTGTAATAACCTAATTTTGAATATAATATAAAACTTTACTTATAGACTCTCTTCAATATTATAATTTGTATATTTACATATGAAATGAATTAAGATCAGTATGAAAATTTTATTGTGATGAACTATCACAATTTTCCTATTATAAAATGAAGTTAATACAATGTCTCAATCTGATAAAAATTATCTGCAGCAATATCTTAAAAATATATTTTCTGATAATATAATTTTTCTTTTGATGTAAGTATTTTTATTTTCAATTGTGGACATTAATTAAAGTGATTTAAAAGTGGGAATGGTATTTATAGTGCTCTTTCAGTGATTTCTTTTGGTCTTCTGGACTTCAGATTTTATAGAAAACATTGATAATTACAAAAGAAATAGAATATTAAAATTATTAATAAAAAGTATATTTATTACAAATACATTACAAATTTATTTATAAATTTGCTGTAAATAAATTTACATGATGTTCTTTTTATTTTACATATACTCCAAATCAATTAATTTTTTGAGCAACATACATTTCCTTCAAGGAATATGGCAAATACCATGTCTCATTAAAAGTTAATTTAGCCTGAAACAGATATAAGAAAATAAAACAATTGTCCATGAGAAATGTTCATCAGCATAATCCACATTTAGAGTTAATACTGTATTATCTGTTTTATGTATGTATTCATATGCTTCAATCAAAGTTATTATTACATTACATTATAGTATCACAATAAAAATTTATCTCATATTGATTTTCTGTCTTGATCTAGTTCTGTTAGTGGAATGTCAAAGTCCGTACTACGAATCTGGGAGCTCTGATGTTAAGAGTATATATATTTAGGATTGTTATGTGTTGTTTTTGATTTGATCCTTTTATTGTTATATAATGACCATCTTTATCTCTTTTTACTATTGTTTATTAAAGTCTGTTTTACCTGATATAAGGATAGCTACTCCTGCTTCCTCTTGGTTTTTCCATCTGCATGGAGTATTTTTTTCAAAATCTTTACCTTGAGTCTATGAGACTCTTTTCAAGTCAAATGGGTTTCTTGGAGGCATCAGATATTTGGCTTGTTTTTTTTTTTTTTTTTCTATATAGTCTGTCAATCTATGTCTTTTATGTGGAACATTTAGACCATTTATATTCAATTTTAAAATTGATAAATGAGATACTATTTCCATCATCATGTTGATTGCTATTTACTTGCTGTGTATTTTTCTTTGTTTTACTGTTTTATAAGAGCTGTGAGTTTTTAATCTGAAGCGTTTTTACACTGGTGAGTATCAACCATTCTTTTCTCTGTTTAGAGCACTTTTGAACATTTCTTGTAGGACGGGTCTAGTGATGACAAATCCCCTTAGTGTTTGCTTGTCTGGGAAAGATTTTATTTCTTCTTAATTTATGAAAATCAGTTTTGCAAGATACAAAATTCTTAGCTGACTGTTATTCTGTTTAAGACTCCTAAAGATTGGATGCCAGTCCCTTCTGGATTCTAAGGTTTCTGACGAGAAGTCTGTCATTAGTCTGATGGGTTTTCCTTTGTAAGTTACTTGCTTCTTTCGTTTTGCAGCTTGTGGGATATTTTTTCTTCACTTTGAAATTGGCCAGACTGATGACTATGTGCCTTAGCAATGTCCTATTTGAATATATCTTCAAGGATTTTGTGACCTTCTTGAATCCATGTGTCTAAATCTCTAGCAAGACCAGGGAACTTCCCCTTCATTATTCCCTCAAACAGGTTTTCTATTTTTCCTGCATTTTCTTCTTCACTATAATTGACAGTATACAAATGCATGGCAATTAAACAGCATATGCTGAATAATCTTTGGATCAACAAGGAAATAAAGATGAAAATAAAAAAATTTAATTGAACAAAAATGATGACTCAAACTACCCATGTCTCTGAGACACAGACAAAGCAGTGCTAAGGGGGAATATCATAGCATTAACGCATACATCAAAAATACAGAAAGATCACAAATTCATAACCTAATTTCACACCTCAGGGAACTAGAAAAGCATAAACAAAGTAAACCAAATGTTAGCAGAAGACAAGGAATAGCATAGACCAGAGCAGAAATAAACAAAATTGAAAATAAATAAACAATACAATCCAAAATGTGAAGCTATGTATAAGAATACAACTTCAAGAAAAGAAAATTAACAGGTTTAAATAACCTCTGCATTCAAAGATACTGACACTTTCACTCACACCAGAAAAGCAGTTTAAGGGAAATATCTTTTATACGATAAAGACCACAAACCTAAGCCTTGCAGAGGAGCTCATAGCTGTAAGCATTTTCTAAAAAGAAAAAGAAGAAGAGAAAAGAAATCCCCACGTGTAATCTTTTATTAGCTTTTTTTCTACCACAAGTTTAAGCATCCAAATAAGTGAGCACTGAAAACAGAGAATGAAATAATGTACTCGCACTTATAATTTCTTTGAGAAGAGCAATTGTAATTCACGTTGATAAAAAATTACATTTTGAGCATTCATAAAGATGTTAATTTTTCAAAAACGAAAATACCATAAGGCTTTTCCTCAATGCATTGCCATTTATCATTAGTTTTTGTTTATGGTCTGTTAGTTAGTTTTGGTCCATGTGACAGTGCTCATATCCAAGCCAATTTCAATTAATGTATTAGTAAAATTTTTGAGATATGGTGTCAGGTGATTCATTAATGCCAAATTATATCACATCAAATGAATTAATGCTGGTTACTAATTATATTAAAATAAGTAATCTATTTTTTCCTAACATTATTTATTCCCCCTCCTTTTCCCTTCACTGAGTCTTATTATCTAGTGCAGCATTTCTATATTTTCCTTTTCCAAGTCTTTCAGCTTTCTAAATAGTCATTGACTATAATTTTGGTCAATTATCAACAAATTTTTGCCACTTCTTCTTTGTTAAAAAAAATTAAAATTTTGTTGAGGTATCTAGCTACCATTGGCTTCAGGTGTTGTGGAACTCAACCCCAATTTAAGGGTGGAATTATAATCATTCTTTATCAATCATGGTAGCTCAGTTCCCCTTGATAGTGACTAAAGTTATGTAAAGACATATTTGCATATTTACAGAAAAGAGGACATATGTTGAGAAAATTCTCAGAATTGATTTCCCTTGTTTTTTATAGGATATAATCCTCCCGTGAATAGATATTTTAAGGTTTGTAAATGATACATAGCTTTGCAGCAGTCTCTTACAACCATGAGAAGAGTTACCTAAAAAGAATGTGCCAAAAGGGCAACTTGAAAAAACAGAAAGTATAACTCTGAAAAAAATGTTAAGCTCTGTATTTATCAAAATGAATTTTTCTGGATTCTAGAATTTTTTTGTTGCTTAAATTAATTTTATATGGATATTTGTTGTTGAAGCCAAGCACATTTTAAATATAACACAATGAAATGTGTCTTTTAATAATCATCCTTTGTCCACAAGACAGTTTTCTAGACCATAAAATTCTGTTGGTTCTTACAAAAAAAGTGACATAGAGTTAATAAACAGTATTTTTAAATGGTCATAGAAGTCGAGATCTACACATTCGAAATGATTATAACACATTTGCAACATAGAGATCTAATTAATGATTATAAACTTTATTTAAATAAAAGTAGAAATCATTCTAATTAAAAGAAAAACAATGTGTTGTTTATTAATTTTTAATATGCAAGTTTAAACTTTTGCCATTCAATAGGGTATTCATTGGTCATGAGTTGCTATTTACATTTATTTTTAAAGTGATTCATTGAAATAAATTTAAAATTTACTTTCTCGGTAGCAGTAGACAGACTTCAAGAGCTCAATGGTCAAATGAATCTACTATCCCTCATATTGCACAAGACACATAGAACATTTCCATTAACACAGAAAATTTACTGGATTGCACTGATCTAAATCAAGGATGAGAAAACTATGACTTACAGACTACCATATGCTTTTATAAATAAAATTTTCTGAACACACGTTATGGCCACTCATTTTTTTTTATTGTTCATGAATATCTTCACACTACATTAGCAGAATCAAGTAGTTGCAGAGACTTTATGATCCTCACAGCCTAAAATATTGATACTTGGAATTGTGGGGTGAGGGAGAAACTTCCTCTTTTCCCCCAAAGTTGGCTGAAAAATCAACTCACAATTAAAGCAAATTTAATACGAGAAAGAGATTTACCTACTATGCACATGGGGAGGATCACAGAGTGAACACCCAATAACCCAGTAGGGTCCAGAAATTTTTATGTCCTCATTTTAGAGGGAAGGGGGAGATGAGGAATATAGGTAAATATAGGTAATTCTGCTTAAGGGCAATAATTGGTTGCTAGGGAGGATAAATGCATGGGGAGAAACAGATTGACATGTAAATTAATCTGGGAGACAGGTGTTATGTTTAAAACGATTTGAACCAGGTGTGGATGCATTCTTGATTTTCTCTCCTGCAATATATTGAGATAACAGGGAGGAGAAGGGAAGTCAGTTGTTCTTCAAATAGGTCCATCTGGTTATACAGATAGAGAGAAAGCCTCTTCCAGAGGTCTATTCATCTGTAAGGGCCTTTATTTCAAAATACTCTTTATACCAGGCAATCATATTTTGGGGTGAAATCTCGTGAGCTCCTTTAGAATCTTAAAAAAACCAAATGACTGACAAATGATCTAAATTACTGCCTAAATGGAAGAAAAATAGATTAAATGTAATAGCTACATGTAAACATTTTCTTAGAGAAAAAAATGAAGCAAAATGCTTTTTATCATCACAAAAGGGTTAAAGAAGATAATATTTATTTGAATCATGGTATATATTTTTATTCATCAATCTTTGCAACATTCAGGATAAAAAGAATGATATATCTAGAAGCCTATAAAATAAAAAAAGAGAAACTTAAAAGTATGAAAACATATCTGGTGTTTGTTTGACTTTGACATATTTCACAAACTCATTGGTTAGGTATTTGTAGAGTTTTTATTTCCTCCATGGGGATCGTTCTCTTCATATGTTCAAGAAATCATTTTTCATATTGCCAATCTTTAGCAATAATGCCAATCTAAAGAGAATCACTTCTTGTACCTGCAAAGTTTCTGTATCTCTAGAATGTAAATTGACTTAGATATATAGTTTTATCATTGTGAGAAAATCTCAAATGTTTTCTGTATCCTTAATAATCAGAAATGTTGTATAATCAGAAAAGCTGATCGGAAGTGAAATTGACATACCCACAAATGAAGTATTTTAGGTATTTTTAAAATTGTAAGAAACATGTTTTTTTTTCCTAATCTCCTATGATCCTGATATCGAGTTTTGTTTGAAAGTTAATTTTAAGTTCTGTTTAGACTTCGGCACAGGCATGCAAAGTGGATTTGGAAAGAGCTTGAATATGATAGAAGTATGGGAAACATTATTATTTGTTCGTTACCACTTTAGATAATAGTTTGTCCTGAATAACAGAATTAGAAAAATTTTGCTTAGATGTTCATATGCAAGTATATATATGCACATATATAAATATATATAAATCCTACAGATTTCACAAAAAACAACTCAAAAGTAAATGCAGGCCTAATTTTCAAATTCAATATTATAAAACTCATGGAAACAATACAGGAAAATAACTAATTAAATTGGGACTGTCAATAAGTTTTTATATACATAACCCAAATCACAGTCCATGAAATAAAGCACTGGTAAGTTGGTTTCCATTAAAATTAAATATTTCTGCTTCATAAAAGATTCCATTAAAAGAATGAAAGGAAAACTAGAAACTGGGAGAAAATATTTATAACTACATATTTGAAAATCAATAGTATCCAAAATAGACAAAGATCTCTTAAAACTCTCAATAGATACAGAAAAAAACTCAACAAAATTCAGCACCCTTTTATGATAAGAATGCTGAACAAAATATGCACAGACAGAACTTACTTCAAGATAATAAAAGCCATAGATGACAAATCCACAGCCAACATCATACTGAATGGGGAAAAAATGAAATCATTCCTGCTTAAAACTAGAGGCAGACAAGACTATCCTCTATCACCACTTCTGTTCAACATAGTCCTGGAAGTCCTAGCCAGAGGAATCAGACAAGGGAAGGAAATCAAGGGTATACAAATGGGGGCAGAAGAGGTCACATTATTGCTATTTGTTAACGATATGATCTTATATCTAGAAAACCATAAAGATTCTGCCAAGAGAGTACTGGAGTTGATAAATAAATTCAGCAAAGTCTCAGGTTACAAAAACAATGTACACTAATGGTTCCATTCATATACACCAGCAGCAGTCAAGCTGAGAACCAAATCAAAGACTCAATAACTTTCTCAATAACAACAAAGAAAATAAAAAAAACCTAGGAATATATTTAACTAAGGATGTGAAAGACCTCTACAGGGAAAACTATGAAACACTGAGGAATGAAATAGCAGAGGACATATACAGATAGAAAAACTTGTTATGCTCAAGGATCAGCAGAATCAACATTGTTAAAATGTCTATACTACCCAAAGTGATTTACAGACTCAATGCAATCCCTATTAAAATACCAACATCATTTTTTGCAGAACTAGAGAAAATAATTCTACATTTCGTATGCAATCAGAGAAGACCCCATATAGCCAAAGCAACCTTCAGCAAAAAGAACAAATTGGGAGGCATTGATTTCCCAGACTTCAAGCTATACTGCAAGGCTATCGTAATCAAAACAGCATGGAAGTGGCACAAGAACAGAGATACAGAGCAATGGAACAGGACTGAGAACCCAGATATAAAACCATCCTCATATAGCCTTCTGATATTTCACTCCTATTCAATAAATGGTGCTGGGAAAATTGGATATCCACATGTAGAACATTAAGATGGGATCCACACCTCTCATAAAAATTAATTCATGATGGATAACAGACTTAAACCTAAGGCATGAAACCATAAGAATCTTAAAAGAAAATGTTTGAAAAACTCTTATAGACATTGGCCTAGGCAAAGAATTTATGAAGACCCCGAAAGCAATCACAGCAACAACAAAAATAAATAAATGGGAACCGATTAAATTAAAAAGATTCTGCACAGCCTAGGAAAGTATCATTCGAGTGAGTATACCTACAGAATGGGAGAAAATATTTGCATGCTATGTAACTGATAAAGGGTGATAACTAGAATCCATATACAACTGAGGAAAATCGACAAGAAAAAATTAAACACCCCCGTTAAAATTGGGCAAAGGACATGAACAGAAACTTTTCAAAAGACAGATTAATGGCCAACAAACCTATAAAAGTATTTCTAATCATCAAGAAAATGCAAATCAAAACCGCAATGTGATATCACTTAACTCCAGTGAGAATGGCTTTTATCAAAAAGTCTCAAAACAACAAATGTTGCTGTCGATGCGGAGAGAAATGAACACTTATACACTGCTGGTGGGACTGCAACCTAATACAACCTCTATGGAAGTGGTATGGATATATTTCAAAGAAGTAAAAGTAAAATTACCATTTGATCCAGCAATCCCACTACTAGGCATCTATCCACAGGAAAAAAAAAAAGACATTCTATTAAAAAGACATTGGCTCCTGAATGTTTATAGTAGTGCAATTCACAATTGCAAGGATGTGCAAACAACGCAAGTGCCCATCAATACATGAGTGGATTAATAAAATGTGGTGTGTATGTATATATGTATCATGGTGTACTACTCAGCCACAAAAAAAAAAAAAGCAAACCTGGTGAACTACCCATTGTATTATCCTGGAGGAGCTAGAGCCCATTCTTTAAATGAAGTATCACAAGAATGGAAAAACAAACAGCACATGTACTCACAATTAAATTGGTACTAATTGATCAACACTTTTGTGCACATATGGGAAGTAACACTCACAGGGTGTCAGGCAGGTGGGAGGGAGGAGGAGAGGGTGGGTAAATTCACACATAAATGGATACAATGTGTGCTGTCTTGGGGACGGGCACACTTGTAGCTCTCCCTTAGGTGGTGCAAAGTAACCAAAGTGTTTGTACCCCCATAATACTCTGAAATTAAAAAAAAAAGGCAATTACAAATTAGGGGAAAAAATCTAAACAGATACCTTAATAAATTGAATATATATTTGATAAATAAGCTTAAGAAAAATTACTTAACAGTATTTGCCATTAGAAAATGTGTAATTAAAACAAGAATAGGTTGTCACTTTCTATCTATTAGAATGGCTAAATCCATAAAACAGACAACACCAAATGCTGATAAGGATGCGGAACAGCAAAATACATCATTTCTGTCTGGAACACAAAAGCATACAGCTACTTTAGAAGATGTTTTGACAGTTTCTTACAAAGTTAAAAATAGTTTTATTATAAAATCCAGAAAAGGTGCCATTGAGTAAAATGCAATTATTTTATAAACTAGTGTTATCACATAAACCTGCATGCAATGTGTATCAGTACTCTTGACAGCATTCATATCAATGATATACCAATACCATATGTCGTGTATACACATTTCTACTTTTATTAATCTTTAGAAAGAGAAAAGTAGAAATGTAAACAAAATCTAAATAGGAAAAAAATTGCCCTCTGTGTAATGAGAAAATATAGAAACAATTATATATACAAAGGTATATTTAACTCAGTTAAATATAGTATTGCATATTTACAAGATAGACTTATTTTTGAAATGCATTCAATGATATGAATTATTTAACACTTTTTAATATTAAATTTTACAAAGCAGTATGTGAAAAATGAAACCCATATTACCTATTTTAGTATTCTATGACTGAAAAAATAGAAATGACAAAAGATTTAATATTTGGAGGATTATTTTAAAATGTTAACAGTACACATCTCAGAGTTGTATGTTTACCAGTAGTCTTTTCCTTTTGAATTTATTTTTTATGTTGTAATATTTTAAAAATAAATAAAAATAAGCATTATAAAATAAGATAATTTTATACCAAATGTTATATTTCTCTAGACCTTTTGCTGGATTTTTATATTTCTTAGGCTAGTCGTTTAGAATTCATCACATAAACCAGTGAAGTAAAAGGATTAGGATTAATTTAAAATATGTTGTGAAGATAAATGTTTTATAGATGTAAAACGACGTGGGATAAACCACACCGTTTTTTAAAAGGGACTCCCAAATGTGGCAGGGGTATAGATTTGCTGACTTAGGAGGCCTTTTGTGTCCCTAATGTGCCTGCATCTGTGATGATAACAATCCTTTATTAATAAGAGGTTTCTTTCTTCCTAATTGGAATTTTTTTGGCCTGTGGCTCAGGGTTTGTTTAGAAAAGTTGGACAAAAAAAAAAAAAATGTAGTGTCACTTCTGTTTTTTTTCATAAGTACTCTTGTAAATAATTTTATAAAATCCTGTTATTCACATTTCTTAAATAAGGAATTGAGATTATCAGCCCTGGTGAATAGAACTCATTATCTTTAATCTCTAGTAAAAAATATTATAGAGGATTTTGTTTTATTTGCTGTTCACAAAAATAATGTAACTTGGTATGTATATAAATATTCATAACCTCCTGCCTTTCCGGTTTCTCCCATAAGAGTTGTCTGAGCAATTACCATGTATAGTGTTATACCATATATAGGATATGTCTCTCAGATTTTCAGCTTATTCCCTGGGAATTTGCATGTTCTTATTTAATATGTTCCTTGTTTCTGTTATTATGCAAGAAATCATGCCTGATTAAGTTCAGACAGTTTGCAAGGCAGGGGGTTTGTGTAATTGAGATCATGCTCTGCAGGTTTTTAGTTAATTGTCATCTCTTTTGAAACTAGATTAAAGGATTTTTTAGAGTGTATTGCTCACCTGTTTGTTCATTACATTAATTTAAGTTGTCTTCCTTTCTATTTGTTAAAAACTTGCCACCAGGAGACTTTAGTGAGTTCTTTTTTTTTTTTTTTTTTTTTTTTTTTTTTTTTTTTTTTTTTTTTTTTTTTTTTTTTTTTTTTTTTTTTTTTTTTTTTTTTTTTTTTTTTTTTTTTTTTTTTTTTTTTTTTTTTTTTTTTTTTTTT